>JAPMNZ010923049.1:0-10514 GCA_029875035.1 Pomatoschistus microps
TAGTATCTCTCTGGTCTCTCTCAGCCTCTCTCTGGTCTCTCTCAGCCTCTCTCTGGTCTCTCTCTAGTCTCTCTCTGGTCTCTCTCTAGTCTCTCTCAGGCCACCCAGCCTGAGCCTCCTGCTGTGGATTATCTCGCTGACTGTTCTCTGCAGATGATGAATGCACTTAGAGACCGGACTTAATTGAGTTTGATCGCCGTTAAGTTTGCGCCTCAGCGAAACGGCCTGAATGTGTTTAGTCGAGTGTGAGGAGATCGCTTCTGCATCCGTCCTCATTACAGACAGACCGCTCCACGTAGAAAAGCCCTGAAAAAGAGATAAAAATAAGAATAGGAACAGGACATGTCTCTCCTCAAGCCTTTCTGGTTTAGGTCTGAGATTAAGGTCAGAAACAATATTTCTTTCCACTCTAGACACACAATTTCACAGCATTAGCCCTATTTGGCCCTACTCTACACCAATCTGCTTTTTCTACTACCTGATTGTGTTTCCATTATAATTTCATATCTGGTACTGTAGCCTCTTTCCTCTCTCTTTCTTCTCTCTCTGGTCTCTTTAGATCCTCCACTTCCATCCCTTCATATTTCCCCCAGTCATCTGAAGACCTGAAGACTCTACCTGGTTGTGTACTTTTACAACCTACCTCTCTCTGGTCTCTCTCTGGTCCCCCTCTTTTCCCACAACAACCTGGATAGAGCCTAGACCAAGAGGGGCTATCTACTCAGCCACTGAGTGGATAGCACTCTCGCCTCTTAGCAAGAAGGTCCTGGGTTTGAATCCTGGTCGGAACAGGGTCTTCCTGAGTGGAGTTCGCATGTTCTCCCCGTGTCTGCGTAGGTTTCCTCTGGATGCTCCGGTTTCCCGCTAAAAACATGCACACTAGGTAAAATCCTCCAGCTCCGGTAGTCCTGACCAAGCTGAGTTTAAACATCTGGAGATGGGTTCCCGGGCACTGCACTACAGCAACCACTGCTCCTGACGTAAGCCTTAGTGGCTTTAGGATGGGTCAAATGCAGAGGGCAAATTTCCCCACGGGGACAATAAAGTGCACATTTACATTTTTACATTTAAAGTAGGACCTGGCACTGGTTAAAAAGGGCTGGTTGATAGAGTAGAGTGGGGATGATGAAACAGGTCTATATCGAACATTCTGACAGAGCTTAAAAGGTTATTTCAATAAGACAAAGGTGAAAAGAAGCTAGTACTGCTTAATTCCGTTGGTAATTGTCTCCTTAAACACACAGAGGCATAATTAACATTTAACTATTATTCTGATTCAGCACTGTGCAGTACCCTGCACAATGCAGTCCCTGGGAATGATTACATGGCTCATATAAAAGGAGAACATTTGACTTTTACTTGTGTTGTACTATTTTTCATCGGTCCAGCGCTATGTTTACCTCCCTGAGGTTTCTTACTTACTTTCTACTGTTTTCTCCTGATGCAGTGGTCATCCTGCTCCTGATGAACCCATGACTCCTGTGTTTGTTATCAATACATTTCCTGAGTTTGAACTGTTTGATTCTCTGATCTGTTGTTGGTGAATCGACAGCGTTTTAAAGTTCTCAGAGACGACTGCTGTTGGGATTTAGAGCTGTACATTGAAATGAACTTTATTCAAACACTGATAGTTTACTGTACACATGACTGTCCAAATGTTTCCAGCAACGTTCTGTATAAGTCTCTCTCGGAGGTTTAAGCAGAGCCCTCTCCCTCAATCCCTCTGATCTTGGAGCTCTCGTGCAGCGGTTGTCTGACCTCCCACCGTCACAGACCCACTTGTTCTAAATCCACTCAGAGCTCTTTGCAAAATCTCCCTGGATGCGGCTGCAGTTTCCCCTTTATTACAGTTTATTAACTTCCATTGTTACCACCCGCTGTGTTTGTCTGGCTAACATCAAGAAACACAGGGATTTAGAGCTGAGTCTGTTGGAGGCTGTGGACAGGTACACTTGCAAGTTTTGAGACTGAAACAATAGAGACAAAGAAGAGTTAGTGCTCTTCTTCTTCAGTGTGGAAAAGAAGAGCACTAACCAGGCCTCTCTCTGGTCTCTCTCTGGTCTGTCTCTGGCTTCTCTCTGGCCTTTCTTTGGTCTCTCTCTGGTCTCTCTCTGGCCTCTCTCTGGTCTCTCTCTGGTCTCTCTCTGGTCTCTCTCTGGTCTCTCTCTGGCCTCTCTCTCTCTGGTTTCTCTCTGATTTCTCTCTGGTCTCTCTCTGTCCTCTCTCTCTGGTTTCTCTCTGGTCTCTCTCTCTGGTCTCTCTCTGGTCTCTCTCTCCGGTCTCTCTCTCTGGTCTCTCTCTCTGGTCTCTCTCTCTGGTTTCTCTCTGGTCTCTCTCTGGTCTCTTCAGATTTGGTGCTCTTCTGTCTACACTCCAGCTAAGTCATTCTGCTAAACTCTTGTGTTGGAAATAAACTTGTATTAAACATCCGCAGTCTCCAGTCTCTGTTTTGGGATTCTATCTCTACAAATCTCATCAATAATGTAAATTTTGAAAGTTCGTTGATGTCCCTGCAAAGACAAAACGAAAATCTCAGTCATCTTTGTATTGAAATCTCCATAGCACAGTTGTACGTTGGTACGTCGTTGGTTGGAGACAAGAGTTGGACCCTTGTTTCTATGGTAACCTCTGTCTTCTCAACACACTCCTGCATCTGCAATGATCCTCAAGGTGAACGGAGAGTGTGCATGCTAACGAACAGGCAGCACAGTATAGAGTAAATGCAATCATCATTTAGATCATCATTACTGATTTAATGTTGAGTCTCTGGAGGAAAGTCATTTGAAGGAACCACAACTCACTATTAATTATGCAGACGTTGACTTTTCTAGGCTTCGTCTCCAAAGGTTAAAACAGCACGATGCTCATTTAATGACCCTGTCCACAGAGAGAGACCTGAGACCAGCGGGACCGTCCTCTTCATGTTATGGGACTCAACATGGTTTGTGGGATTGGATCATTTCTTCGATTCAATTCAATGTATTTGTCTCAGTTGCAGTTGACTTGGGAGACTTTACAATGTTGTGAATTCACTGTTTACAAACCAGAGAATCAAGATTCAATTTATTTGCCATTTGCAGTAAAACCACATTGGAATACATTAGCAAAAGTCACTAGAGTGCACAAGACGAGTACAGACATAAAACAACATTAAAAGTACATAAATAAAACAGATAAAACAGTAGACAAATGTCTCTGTGAACCGATCGACCAGACAGTATCAATACAGGTGCAAGAACATTAAAGAACATTAAAGTGCTCTGATCAAACTGATCACAGCTTGTGAGAAGAAGCTGTTAGCATGACGAGATGTCCTGCATCTCAGCGAACGATATCTTCTGCCAGAGGGAAGAAGCTGGAACCAGGCCTTTCCAGGGTGGCCAGAAGAGTCATTGATAATCCTAAGAGCTTTGTTTAAAAGTCTGGATTGAAAAAGAGCCTCCAGAACAGGAAGCTCACAGCCCACAGTCCTCTTTGCAGAGCGGAGCACCTTGTTTAAAGCTCTCGTTTCTCTATCTGTGATGTTTCCAAACCACACAGACACAGAACCAACAAGTAAACTCTCAATGGCGCAGCAATAAAAGTTCAGCAGAATCTTAGAGTTAGTGGTAAATTATCTAAGTTTTCGCAGGAAGTAGAGACGCTGACGAGCTTTCTTAACGACAGAAATGTCATCACCTGGTGGGAAAAATGTCAGAAACCTCACAGAGAGTCATATTAAGAGAGGGATCCGTTCCCATGGTTGGACAGGCTGTAGAAACAGGACTGAGGTCAAGGTCATGTTTTTTACATAGTACATTTTACAAACACACAAAGTGCTATCCAGACATTACAAAAATATAACACAACAGAAAAATAAAATACTGGTCCACTATCATAAAAGTTTCATTCATGCTTGAGTTAAAAAGCCAGAGCAAAGAAATTTAGCAGAGATTGAAAGCTCTCTAGATAGGGTTAGCTCTCTACAGAAGGTTAGCTCTCCAGAGAGGGGGCAGCTCTGACTCAATAAGGGAGAGCGTCCCAGAGTTTGGGCCCTGCAACAGCAAGGACTCGGTCTCCTCTGGTCTTAAGTCAAGACCTGGGACAGTACAAAAGAAGCTGGTCAGAGGACCTCAGTGCTCTGCCCGGAGTGTGCAAAGTAAGCAGATCAGTGAGATGTGCTGGAGCCAGATTTGTGCAGTGATTTAAATACTAACAATACGATTTTAAACTTAATTCTGAAAGCGACAGAAAGCCAATAGAGACGACAGCACAGGAGGGATTTGCCCGCGGCGTCTGGTACCAGTCAGCATCCGAGCTGCTGGGTTCTGTACCAGCTGAAGTCTGTGAAGTAAGGACTGGTCAAGGCCAAATTGCATGAATGCCTAAAAAATTATGATTTAATGATGATAATAAATAAAAGTCTAGGGTAAAAACGAACTCAAAAATCCAAACGGAACACAGACAGACAAAGACAAAGGACCAGCAACAAGGGGAGAGGAGCATAGGTACAAATAGACACAGAGACAGGTGAAACACAACACGGCGGGGCAGAAAATCAACACAGGCAACAGTCAAACTAAAACAAAACCACAGAACAGAAGTCAAATTAAAACAAAGTACAAATAAAATCCACACCATGACAAATCGGCTTCTTCTGCTCTAAGGCTAGCACTATGGTGATGTCACGCTCCTATTACTCTACACTACCACAGGTAAGATTCATGAAGTTGTTCCCTTGTCAGCGATGTGTTTAGCAGCAATAAAAGAGAGAGAATATGCTCTGATGATTAAAAGTCAATAACAACAACATGATGAGTTCTTCTGTTTGTGGGGCTGGAGTGAGAGGCTGAAGAGCTCTCGTGGGTGCTGCGGCTGCACTTCATTCATTATTATCCAATTCATTCTGTTAAAGCGATGGAGAGAAGCCCTCCTCCACAGTGTTAGTGTGACGCTACGATTCCACCTCCAGACTGTGGGGAGGTTGCATGTTCTCCCTGTGTCGGAAGGGGTAGGCGATTATAGGTTTTTTTAAACTTCTGCCTACTCCTTTTGAGCTGTACATAGCACTTAATACTACTCCCAGAGCAGTCAATTTGACGGCTTTTCGTAGATTGAGTTCTCCGCTGACGTACAGTTTTGGTCTTCCAAACGTCGTGATTTTTTCTGTAAATGTGGATTATTTCTATGTCAGTTTAGAAAAAAAATAAAATCAACTTTTATTTTTGAAATGTGAGTTCTACCTTTACCTCCAAGAGCAGTCATTTTGACAGCTCAAGGCGCTTGGCAAAATTCTGGCAGGTAAAACCCTTTTCAATTGCTAATCCTTATTAAAGTAAGTTAAGGATGTACAACATCTAATAAATGACTGACTTGACTTAATGAATCTGGTGAAAAAAGAAACATTTTCAGGGACATTTCTCAAAATTCTGTTGGTGCGGATGGGAGCAGTCAGAAAAACTGCTCTGGGAGTTCTGTAGTGTTAAACAAACATGATATCATTAACTTTATGTATTGCTCTGAACTCAAAAAACAATCTGAACCCACCACTAAAAACATGGACAAAAAGTTCTGGTAGATCAATCAGAGCAACAACATCTGGAATCTGGAGCGGGGTCCTCTGGTACTACAGCACCACTGCTCCTGACCGAGGCCCGAGTGACAACACAGGACAGTAATGGAATCAAACAGGTCTGAGAGTTTAGGTCTCATCTCTCTGCGGCCCGCGGAGAAGCTGCTCCAAGCTCAAGCCGATGAGTTTCCTTGTCTTGTAAGTTTCAATCATTACTCAAATGATGTAAATGTAGTTGTAAATTCAACTTCTTTCATATACATTTATTGTAAACACACGTTTAAACAAAACCAACAACACCATGTAAACTTTCAAACTGAGAGCAGCTTCAGTCCTGGATTTACAGCCTCAGTCCTGGATCTACAGTCTCAGTGCTGGATCTACAGCCTCAGTCCTGGATCTACAGTCTCAGTGCTGGATCTAGTCTCAGTCCTGGATCTACAGCCTCAGTCCTGGATCTACAGCCTCAGTCCTGGATCTACAGCCTCAGTCCTGGATCTACAGCCTCAGTCCTGGATCTACAGCCTCAGTCCTGGATCTACAGCCTCAGTCCTGGATCTACTGCCTCAGTCCTGGATCTACTCTGTCCGTCCGTGGGAATGGATTCCTCTCTCAATTTGGGTTTCCCCGAGGGTTTTAACTTTGTTTCCCACTGCCTTTGTTTTGAGTGGATCTTTGCCGGTGCAGGAGGGTCTAAGGACAGTGATGATCCGGGACATTTCTGGGCAGTGTTCTTCCCGATCCCCAGGACCAATGGCTTCTTTGTGTTTATTGCAATTTTGTGAAGTCCTCCGAGACGACTGCTGTTGTTTCTACAGGTGTAAAATTATGTCAGTGTTATATTAAGCGTTTGATCTTGACCCATATACAAATATTACTCATAGTGAAACTTTGTTACAGTAATAAACTAATAGACACTATTACACTGTTAGAAAAATGCATGTCTTTGTTGTAGTTACAGTTGTACACTCTTTTTCTCTGTGCGAGATGCAAGAGCAGAGGCGATTTTTTGTGGCAATACTTGTTTGTGAATGCATCCGGTTGGACCTCTGAAGCTAAGCAGGACAGGGCCTGGTTAATACTGAGATGGGAACACCAGGTGCCACAGTGCGGCGGCTGCGGCTGTTAAGTGTCAAACTGTGACTGTGTCCTTAGGCAAGACACTTCCCCCACAATAGAATAAATGTACTGTGTGTGTGAATAGTTGGTGGTGGTGGGAGGGGCTGATGGCACGGACTGTTTGCCTTGCTTCTGTCAGTGTGCCCTAGGGCAGCTGTGGCTACATTTGTAGTTTATCACCACGTGTGAGGAGTGAATGAATAATGACATGTAAAGCACAATATAAAACCAATGCATTATTATTATCATTATTTCTACATTTATTCCACATCCATCTTCCCATGTGTTAATGGAGCAGCTCTGCGCGGCTACAGCCTCCTCCAGAGATCAAAGCTGTCTCACCTCCGTCACTGGGTCTCCGATTGCGTCAGAGGGATGGACGTGTAAAGGTGAACCTGTCCCGCTGCAGGTGCGTGTGCGCGGGCGCGTGTGTACGTGTGCGCGTGCGTGTGGGGAACATGATCTTGAGGAATGAGGGGTGAACAGAGACGCCTGGTCCGGGAGATTCGTGACGTGCCCTCCGCCTGTGACCTAGAAAAAAGGGAAGAGCGAGCGCGTGCACACACACACACACACACACATGCACAGATACACAGAGAGAAAGAGAGAGAGACACACACACACACACACACACAGAGGCTCGGTGTTTACGTCGTCGCTTACGTTTTCACACAGAATCTCAGGATTGGATCGATTCTTGGGGAAGAAACACAAACACGTGACTGCTCTGTGTCTATAGAATATGCCCCTTACGCACGTGTGTTTGGAACAATGCACGCACCATCCCCCATCAGCCAACGCGCGGAGCTGCGTCCTCTCCCGGATCTGTCCTCTTTAACAGTGTGATCAAAACACACACAGAAATTAACGTGTTATTTGTAAATCATCGGGAAGTAAGACGCGTGCCAAACAGGGGAGAAAGGAGGAGAGGAGAGGAGGGGGCTGTGCGTGGATGAGGATGAGACAGGCACACGCACGCACACGCACAAATAGACGAACACACAAACGCACGCAAATAAACACGCACACACATACACACAAAGAGAGAGAGAGAGATTTTGAGAGAGAGACGCGCACATACACACACGCAGAGAGACAGAGAGAGAGAGAACACACACACACACACACTCTCTCTCTCTCTCACACATTGGAAAGCTTGGCACGCGGGAGGCGGACCCAGCTGAGCACTTGTTCACAGCCCACTTTCTGAAGCTGGATTTACTGACGCTGGAGAAGCACATGACAGAAGCGCACTACGTGAACGCGACACGAACCTCAGCGAAGCGCGACACGCGAAAACGACGCGCGGTGGAATTATATCTCCGGTAAGTTCGCGTTCTGCTTCTATGAATGTCAATGTCATACGCCTCTTCTTGTCTCTGCTTTGAACCATACCAACTGAACACGTGAATATCGTACCCCCAGACCCGTGCGTAATGGTGAGGTCCAGCCGCGATTCTCTGTTACGTCGCGCGTAAAAATGTGAAGTAGTTGTAACTCAGTCTAAAGATGGACACGGTGAGAGGATGCTGCGCTGACATCACGACGCACCTGACTCTCGTGGACGCGTGGTCGCACTGTTATTTAAACACAGGGAAAGCGTTCACTACGAAAGTGAGAGAGACCAGTGAGAGACCTGAGAGAGAACAGAGAGAGACCAGAGAGATACCAGAGGGACAGACCAGGAAGAGAGACAGAGAGATACAAGAGAGAGACCAGAGAATAGCAGAGAGAGAGAGAGAGAGAGAGAGAGAGAGCAAGAGAGAGAGAGAGGGAGAGAACAGAGAGAGACCAGAAAGGACCCAGGGAGATACCAGAGAGATAGACCAGAGGGATAGACTGGGAAGAGAGATACTGGAGATAGAGCAGAGAGAGAGAGAGAGACCAGGGAGAGAGACAAGAGAGGCCAGAGAGAGAAACAAGAGAGACCAGCGAGATAGACCAGGGAGAGAGATAAGAGAGAGATACGAGAGAGACCATAGAGACCAGAGAGACCAGAGAGACCAGGGAGTGAGACTTGAAAGACCAGAAAGAGAGCGAGACCAGGGAGATAGACTTGAGAGACCGGAGAGGAGAGACTATAAACCAGAGAAAGACCAGCGAAAGAGACAAGTGAGAGGGACTAGAGAGAGACTTTAGAAACCAGGGAGAGAGAGACCAGAGAGAGAGGCCAAAAGAGAGACCAGAGAGAGACCATGTACGAGAAGGGCAAGTTGGCAGGTTTGTAGGTTCTTCAGAGGATGCGTCCTTCCTGTCCTTTCAGGATGTATCGTGATTGTCACTGGGGTTTGTTCTGTGCAATGCTCTGCTGAACCCGATTGTAAACAGTGCACTATTGATTCAATCCAAATCAGTCTTTGCCAATTAGTCAGACACGGAGCTACTGGCTGGTGGTGTATTTGATGTAATGTTGTGCACACTATGAGCTATGGGCCTTGGAGAGAGCAGGGTTAGGAACTTCAATGAATAGGCTATAGGATTTGATTTTACATCGATGTGTACTTTTTACACGTATGGAGCTTAGGAACCGACCAGTTGTAGTTAATCTGTTGGTTAAGTTGAGGTCAACAGGTCAATAACTCAGTCGGTCACATAGGCTGTATATAGATGGACAATGCTATCCCCTCTGGTATTTTTTTATTATTTTATAAAATCGCTTTTCTGAACACTCAAAGAGTCTTCTCATGTCCTTATTCATTCACTGCATACCAGATAGAGACTAGAGAGAGAGAGCTCAGAGAGACAGACTACAGAAAGAGAGACCAGGGAGAGTGACCAGAGAGAAAGAGACCAAAAAGAGAAACCAAAGAGACAGACCACAGAAATACAGACCAGGGAGAGACCACAGAAAGAGAGACTAGAGAGAGAGACCAAAAAGAGAAACCAGAGAGAGAGCCCGGGGAGAGAGACCAGAGAGAGAGGGACCAGAGAGGGACCTGAGAGAGAGAGACCAAAGAGAGAGACCAGAGAGAGAGACCAGAGAGAGACCCGAGAGAGAGACCAAAGAGAGATAGACACCAGAGACTTTTAATTTGAACCATGATTGTGATTACACTACTCTATTCATGGCTGGAAACGTCTGAATATCCCAAAGTACTTAAGTTGTAGAAAGGTCACGCTGCGTCCCGAGAGAGCTGACTTCTGCACTTGACAGACGAATGGAGACCAGAGACCTGCTCTGTGCCTGCCTCCAAAGCCCCGGTGCATTGTGGGAGCTGTAGTCTGATCTGCCCCTGTGATAATTTTAGGCACATATTGGTTCATTAGACTGAGAGCTCGCGTGCAGGCTTTTGTTCGTCACACGGAAATGATAATTGAAAGGGCCTTCCCCATGGTTTACACATAATTAAAATTGGACTCGGCTTGTCTGCGGAGATAAAGCTTTTGTAGCGGAATGGTAGCATAATAGTAGACGTTTAAGTGAGAGTGTCTTACATTTGCAGTATTGTGTTGAGGTTGATGTAGGGCAAAGTAGCTACTCCAGATCCAGGACTGAGGCTGTAGTCCCAGGACTGAGGCTGTAGATCCAGGACTGAGGCTGTAGATCCAGGACTGAGACTGTAGATCCATAACCTTGCCTGCAAGCTGAATTCTCGCGGTATTTGTGAGTTCACAAACACTCGAGAATACATCTTGTCCCGCTCCCGCCAACCCTTTTCGAGGAACCACTGGGTGTGCGAGCCAATCACGCGCCAGTCTGGGGGTTTAGGGCGGGTTATCCGGGTTTGACAAAAGCAAGAAGTGCCGGGCCGAAGCAAAACAAACATGGCTACGCAGGAGGATGGACGTGTAGCTGAGGCTATCAAGTCAGTTTTAGCAGAATCTCCAATTTCTTTTTTGAAAG
>JAPMNZ010923055.1:0-29242 GCA_029875035.1 Pomatoschistus microps
GATGAATACTGTTGTGATTTAGGGCTATACAAGAATTTAGTTGAATTGAATGAATTAGCCATACCAAAGGCGTATTTATTCAACCCTCTAAGGCAAAAAGTGACAGTACTATTCTACTATTTTAAAGGAAACAATAAGTGCCACAACATATGATTACAGCTGACGTTTCTTTAACATTTATAGTCATGATGAGTTAAAGCCCAAACTAAACTCCCACACACTCCATTCTTTCATCTCACAAATGCTTGTAATTCAAGGCTCTGATTAGAGATTTGTAATGAGGATGAGGTTTCAGATTGACTTGTCTTATCGAGATCACAGAAGCAGGTGCGATGTCTTTGTAGCTGCCGCAGTAGTAAGTCAAGCGCATCCCTGCGAGGAACACATTGTGTTTGAGCTGTCGTGTGTTTCTAACAGACTGAAAACTATTTGTACCATTGTGCAGTTCCAAAATAGTTTTTTTGGTTATTGCTCTGCCATGGATGTTGTCACACAGTTAATGCTTTCACAAGAGGTTGTATTTGGCCCAGAGAGGTATAACATATCTGAAAATCAACTACCAACTACACCTTAAAGTGATAAATTATATTATAAACTATTATCTATAAATGTACTATTTAATCCTAAATCTGTAGATTATAGTAATGTTGATAGCTTTTTATCAAAGTTTTTGTATATTTTTTGATCCCAGAGTGGTCTGCCTTATTCACAAAATGTTACTCTGTTTGACCGTATAGATTAATGAACATTACTGTATTGCTAGAATTTGTCACAAGGCTACTTTTTCTTCCAGCACCAGGACATAACAACTCCAACTCTAGGACAATCCATCAATGAAAACTTCCATGACAAAATGAATGTTGATGTAAGCTGTTGTGAAGAATAAAATTTGACAGACATGTTAAGAACTATTTTGGAATTGGTTTAAAAAGCTAAAAAAAAGAGGTCCGCAGGAATCAACACGGGGCAATCTGAGAGTGGACGAATTTGTGCCGAACATCCGCCATCATTGCGCAGATGAAGCTATAAAAATAAAACTCCAAAAAGCGATTACCTGGAAGTATTTTTTGCATTATTTGTGAGTTTTGACTGCAGACATCATCTTCATTGCCAAAGATTCTTTCTCGCCTGTCAATAACTATATCTTTCATGACTATATTCTCTTCTACATTTATCAAATAAGAATTATCAGGTGAGTTTTGATGGAGTGGCACACTGACGCTGTATGTCCCTCGTTCTTCCACTGCTCATGAAGTCGACCTCAGTGCCCTGTCTCAGAGATAAAAGGCTCTTATTTCCAAATCGCTGTCTACTGTACCTCCGATATCATTAGATAAAAGGATTTCCTGAATAATATCCAGATAATACCTACACCTACACGAGAACACATCTAACGCAGCAAAGTGTCCCCTAAGGCAGTAAATCACTCCACACAGCGACCGTGGCACAAAAGTGATCCAGGAGAGATATCAACTGTAAAACCTCAAAGGAAATCTCTATTCAGCGCACTATAAAAGAAAGCCTTAGCCTACTGTCGCTTTGGGACCGGTTAGAGAAAGGAGGAGCGGATTAGAAGGGAAAACATGATGTGCCCAGTGTACAGGTGAAGTCCTATGGCAAGGTAGGTTTGCTCAGCTGTGCGCTATTTGTTCACAGGCCCCACCCAAAAACCAAAGACTGGGATATCTTTTCATTTTGTACTTTTTTCCCCCGTGTCGCTCACTCACTCTCTCTTTCCACAGGCTTGTATTTGCACAGGTGAGAGGACTGCATCAGACCAATGCGTGTGGGCGGGGGACTTGTAAGGCAGGTTGGCCTGGCTGTGATGGCCACTCCAGGAGCCCTGATGCTGGGGCCCAGACTGGCTTTTGTCTGAGGGGAGACAGTTGGCAAATAGACAAACATGTCAAAAACAGCTATGAGGGATGACCCTGATGAAAGACAAACCTTCACAACAACATTAGTCAAATCAGTTCCGTTGAAGCAGAAGAACATGTATGTACTCAAGGTCGAATACATGTGAAAATGGAAGTTTTCGTTCACTGAGATGCAGAACATCTTCATATGTTAACTACTTCTTCCCACAAACTGTTTGATGAATCAGTTTGATGAATGACAAAGCACTTTAATGATCATGTACTTGTTTTTTAGACTGTTTTTCCATGCGATTTGATACAATTCAGTAAGTGAATTGTACAATATCAAATGTGTTTATATTTGATTTATTGAAGATAGGATTATTGAAAAATCTTGAAAGCCTCATGCTTTTTTTTGCATTGTGTGGATCTCTGACTACTACAAAATAGCACTATATTAATATGTCACAAAAACGCTTTAGCACATCCTATACCTTTACCTTTTTTCTCCTGTAAAATGTATAATAGTCAACAAATCAATAAAGGTTTTTGAAGTGGACATATACACAGGTACATAATGTAGGTATTATGGTAAAACTATCAATTCACATAGTTTTTCATGAGCAATTCCCCTTAAGACACTATTTTTTATTTGAATAGAGTTTTGTAATACTGTCCTAATCCTCTATGTAATTCTATGCACTCAGGACATTTAACAGGTCAAAGGTTTAAAACAAATAGTTGTAGTGGAAATTTTTTCAACGCTAAGTGATATAAAAGTTGAATTACATAAGGTTTGTAGGAGGGCAGACTTGAGAAAGCGGCTGGGCAGGTGTAGCAGCAGTTCAGTCATCAGGGTGGAGAGGTTTGGCTCCGAGGGCCAAAAGTTCACAGTGAGCAGGTAACTCAAGCCTTCATGTGCCAAAGTCTCACGTGCTTTCCTCATTGTGCTGGTTGGATCGAGTTGCTCCATCTCCCTGTGTTTCCTGGGATTGGGTCACCTTCTTCCTCAGCCATCGTCTCTGGGGACCCAACCCCACCCTGCCAAACCAAAGGTAAACAGGCATAAGCAAACACACACAAAACACGTCCAAACATACATGACAAATATTAGACAAACAGCACTGGAGCCTGCACCTTTAGCATGCAAAACTACATGACTGCTGCAAGTGTAGTCTGTGCATGCTGTTTAAATACAGTTATTACACAGAATCAGAATTATAAGAAGACATGCAGAGACTAATAAAAGGATATGTAATAGTCACTGCGGGAGAAACAAGTCATAAATCAGTATAACATTAGCATTACACCCACGTCAGGACGCCCAGGCAGGACACCAGAGGCAATCCTTTCACCCCACACCCTCAGGAGTGCGTCCTGGGCTGATCCGCATGACGGCAGCAGCAGTAACATCACATACCTGCTACTGGTAAAAGCATTATCTGTGCACTTCAGAGCTGTATTCATTCATTTAGATAAGATGGACAATTAAAAATAAACATTAACCTGAGGTCAAAAGACGAAGAATCGGTAGGCTGTTAATATAATAATAATAATAATAATAATTAATAATATAATAATATTCATTTAAATTCTAAATTAAACTTTAAGGAAAGTATCCAAATGAATTGACTCATTTGTCTAATGTACTATAAAACTGAGAGAATCATTAGCCCTATCTTATTTGATCTACAGGGTAAGCTGGGTGCCCCATTGACAATTTACTGTGGCTTGAGTCCTTTTGCACATTTTGTTGTGTTTTTTGTCACTCAACAGCCCACCAGAGAGGCCAATTAAAATGTTGTTGAGATGTTTAAAGCAGATAAGAACAGAATTGAACTTTTTGGCCCAAACATAGAGACGTTATGCATTGTGGATGACTATCACTGTTCATCACCCACGGCTAAAGCGCAGATGTACTGTTCAGCAGGACAATGACCTACAATGGAATGGTTTAAAACAAAGCATTATCATGTGTTACGATGGTCCAGTCAGTCCAGACCTAAATATGAATGTAGAAAACTTTCAGTCTCTAGATGTGCAAAGCTTGTCATATGGCAAAGGACTTTGCTGCTGTGTAGTTGAAAAATTGGGTTACTCAAAGTATAAACCCATATTGCATAAATACTTACACAGCAAGCCCCACTTTTCATTTTATATTTCAAAACAAAATCATGCATAATTTGATTTCTTTGTGCAGCACATTGGCATTCTTGCCTCCCAACAAGAAGGTTTTGGATTCGAGTCCTGATTTCCACTACCACTATGTTTGGATAGCTCCCCTCTCTCTGGGGCCAGGACTCCTCTGAAAAAGATATTCTTGAATTTAAGTGAGATCAATAAGATAATTTTGTTGTGGTCTTTAAATTTAAAATAAATCTTTGTTTGTAGTCACAACTATCGTGGATAGATAGCTAAATGGCCTACGCAGGTGGACAAACACAAGACTCTACAAGGACTCTGATTGTGTATTCATGTTATGACTATAATATGCATAAAATGTACAAAATGTAAAGATTTTTCAAACCTGTTTTTATCAAATGTTGATGTGTAAACTCCACTTTGACCATATCTTTGAGAAAATATTATTAGTAAGTTGATTAAAAATGTCTAAAATCAAAAATATATCATTTACAGCATCTATCCAGTTTTCCAGACTCGGTGGAGCAGGGATGTCTTCTATTTTTATACATTTGAAATAACAATGTTGGTTAAGAAAAGAATGTCCCCTAACTTCTTCTGTCAACATAGACATCCTCACAAAGTGCTGGTGTTCTGTCATATTTCACAATCTTTTGAAATTAGGAAATAATTAATATCCATATTTTGAAGGGCTGGACTTAATGGACTTCCTGTGGTTACCATATCCTTTATTTTGGCAAAACACATACAGTTTGAACATGTTGAAAATTCATTTTAACAATAACATTTAAAGATAATGGGTGGGAAACACTAATGCTAAAATATCCAGCGTTATGTTTCCATGTATGGTTTGTTGGCATTTCTGTGGCCCTTATTGTTATAATTGAATTAAATTATTGTTAGATTGAACTATATAAATAAACATTAATAAAAAAATAAAAAATAAACTACTCTCTTTATGCTTAACATCATAGCTCAAAACATACTTCTTCCAGATTCTTTTATCAATCATTGGTGATACAATTGTGAAAAAAGTGGATAGTCTAGTTTCCATATGCTTTTGAAAAACCAGAAGTCTCTCCAGTGGCCCAGGGCATGGTGGAGGTGTGAATGCTAACTCAGGCCAATCTGTGTGCCACAGCGAAAAAACAATCCATGCTAATCTGCCACCACAGACAGGAGTCCAGTTAGGCCAATCAGGACGGGAATCATCTGGAGTGCAGAGGGGAAGAGAGAAGCCTAGATCAGGCCCTGATTGCAGTGTGATTTACAGCTTGAGAACAATGACGCCTGCCTGGGTCAGCAGCAGCCCTGATGGAGGGTCTGACTCTGTATCACACCTGACACATTCAAACATGCATGAGGACACGTGCACACCACAAATCCCACTGTCAGAGCGAGTTAAAAGAGCTCACATGATCAACCAGGCCTGTGCTTACCCTGGGATATAACCACGGCCTGCAGGCGCTTTTAATGTGACCCTTAACATTTCACTAACAACAAAAACCAAAACAACTCAGCAAGAGACTTCCTATCAAGTCACAAAGATAGAATAGAAAAGTAACAGTGCCCCCGAGGAGTTTATGTAAATATAAGAGGAAAGAACGCAGAGGTTTGCGTGAAAGAAGGCAGGGGGGCAGATGACAAGTGTGCATATGAGAGTGGGGCATCATCAAAGTTTTCTGCCTTTGATGTGATGAGTTGAAAGTTGCCAAAAGGGCACAACACACAGGAGCAGAGGTAACTCTGAAAGACAAAGTCATATAAAAACATTGTAAGTTCTTGTAGATTTTAAATTGGTCCACGATCAATTGATGGGTAACAGAATTTGCTTTAAGTGACAGCGATGGTTCTTCAGTCTCTTCAGTAAAAACTCTTACTGTCCTGTCCTTAGCATTATGAACTGTCACAGCAACAATGTAATGTCAAACACAGACTACCGACTACTAAATAAAGAACTGGCACTTTTCCAAAGATTCCTCTGCTACTAATAAAAATAATCTATTATTATCGTGATTGCGATGAACTGAGAGTGGATACATTTTGTATCTTAATTTAAACACAGAGACAACAACAGCACTTCCTTAAATAAAAGTATAATTGCTATTAATGGCACAATGATGAAGTTACAGCGACTGTTTGAAATGGATGTGCTGCTACTTGTATGTGCACATAGTCCTGGTTAATTCAGGGTTTGCTTTGCGTGTTTTTAAGTGGCCGCACTCGCCCCGGGACGTATTACACAGATGAAACTGCTCCCAGCTTCTGGAACAGGCAGGTGACTACATGAAAACACACCCGTGGTCCGCCTCCACTGAACACCCAGCATCAGCATATAGAAATAGAGAGGGGGATTATCATGACTTTTTGAAAATGTATCTGTAAATGTTTTCACAGTGTTGTTTGGATTGTTTTATTTTATCATTGAAGTTAAACTAAAGGCATCCACAACTCTCCAGTTACTAATGTTTTTCTATATCGCAAGAATATTCCTGTATAATAGCATTTTTAAGATACAGGATGTTTTTTCCTTCCAGAGTACTTATGTTATGACAGGAAAGACTAGATTTATTATTACTATATTTGTCAAAGTGATGGCAGAGACTGGAAACCATGGTAACCGCTGTCAAAAACATCTTTTTAACACCCTCTAGCAAATGACTCATAACATCTCACCCAGAAACCAAAGCATGTAGTATTAGTTTCATATACTAGTCGGAGCAGAAGCAAGTTTTCCTCCGGCTTCTATATGACAAATGAACACAACCTATGGACCGAGAAGCTTTTTGTTGCGGATAGTTAAGGGAGGCAGTGAGGTTTTAGAGGTTTTAGAGGTTTTAGAGGTTTTAGAGGTTTTAGGGTGCCTAGAAGTTTTTGGGCCTGACTGGATCTTCTATATAGCCCCCGGAGGATTGCCCCATACAACCCCTCACCTCCCCACTGCCTTCTCCTCCCCTGGGCTTTGTGTGCCCTGAGCCCCACTCCTCCCCCTTTTGTCACCCGGGCATTCCGCTTTGGTTAGCACACACAATGGGCGCTCAGTGCTCACCCTCCTGACACTGCATTCTGCCTGTTCACCAGGGGAGGATTGGGCATGGTGGGGTAGGGGTGGGGGGTACTGGGGATGACAGCTACTCAGCCCATGTGATCAAAAATGCCATCAAGTATCAACTCCCCCAACTATATACGTACAGATGGGCAGGAGAAGTGCCAGCCGGTCGGGTTGGCACACCACAGAACAAAGGGGCACTGGCTAAACAAACGAACAGGTGTCCCTCATGGCTGAGTGGAGCTGCCTCTGCTCAGACTCTGTGCCCGACTATACGTGTGCTCCCATACTCCTGGAGTTTATATGCACAAATCCTAACAAGAAATGTAGGACCTGCCCTTAAGACACTTGTCTGATAAGTCATTAACTAATGCAAAACTGGCATCACTACAAGGGTTTTGACATGTTTATCAGAGTTTGGAGTCGAGCCTGGACTCCTGCCGTTTAGCACATTGTGAATTACTGTGTAAATAGAGTTAATATGTCACTGCTATGAAAACTTTGATAAAACATTGAGCCAGGTTTCAACACAAAATGAAGACGTGATCAGAATACTTTGAAACTGTTGAATGTGTGAGA
The DNA here is from genome assembly GCA_029875035.1 of Pomatoschistus microps. Classification (NCBI taxonomy): domain Eukaryota; kingdom Metazoa; phylum Chordata; class Actinopteri; order Gobiiformes; family Gobiidae; genus Pomatoschistus; species Pomatoschistus microps. The sequence continues at coordinate 7,627 of JAPMNZ010923055.1, forward strand.
GAGAATTTCCAAGTTGATGGTTGCTTAACCCGGGGACAGTATATGTGTATGTGGCAGTCGCAGCAAAGTTACTGGGTGGGGGGATTGTTGGAGTTTCAAAGAGCTTGCTTTGTGCCCATATTTCACACCACAGTGACATCTTAAAGCCTAGACAAGCCTGGTTGCTTCGCCTTCTTTTTCACTTTCTGAGAAAAAAAGGAATTGGGATGTGAGGGAGGGGGTCCTGAAATATATGCAAATGGTTCCCCAGAGGGGATACGAATTTTATGGGTTCAGAATTTAGTTCAGCCAACCTGAATAATCAAATGTGGGAACAAAAAGTTGCACCCCACTATCCCAGCACCAGAACTGGGTACTGCAAGGTTCAACCCCCTCCTCAGACAAGTCCCTCCTGCCAGGTCCTCACATAAGAAGAGCTCACTACATCCAAACTCTTATTAGGAACTCCTTATGGGGCAGCGCTGAGGGAGGAGGAGGAAGAGGGACTGGTCTACCTGATCAGGCAGAACTGCCGGCTCCTGATTACGACACCATTTTCTCAGCAGGGTTTTTCAGCCTCATCCTGCTTCTGTGAATATGGAGCATAGGGCCAGCCAATCCCCACCGTGCTGCTTCTCATCTAATGGCAGAATTAAGACCGTTTAGAGTGATTTCCCCTGCCTTCGTGGCACTCTGAAAGAGCTGATTTTTTTTTCCTTTGCACCGATTTTCAATGTGGGGGGTCTGGCATGCAATGGATGAGAAAAAAGTTCTACATGACTGAACATAACATTTCAACAGGTGGGGAATTTAGCAGTCTGTAGCACATCGCCCAGAATCGTTTCATATACTGTGTGGGCATTCTTCTCATATTCTAACACTCTTTGAGTCAGAATTTGACCTTTTTTAATGATTATATATACAGGGTACATTCACTATACAGCCCCCCACAAAGTGTTTGCCCACAGTGCAAACTTATGTCACCAATATTTATCATCTTTCAAATAATATTTTTGTGAACAAATTAATTATTTCTTCTCCAGAAGTGAAGTATGTCATTAACAGTGTACACACAATATACGAGTAAATGTCTATAATATTTCAAACTCATTAATTAAAACAAAATTCTGACAGTATGAAAGTATGCCCCACAAATACCTGGGATTAGGGCTTTAAGAACTGTTTACATGGAGTATGCTATTCTGCGTTGACCCCAAACCGGTCTGACCACTGGTCCTTGTGGGGCGTTGATCAGGACAAGCCTTGTGACTCTATCAAAGCCGTCTTGTAACTTTGCCTTAGCACTCAAACTTTGGTACTTTGATTGTATATAAAACTGCTATCATATATAGTATACTGTATAAAAACTATTTTGACAAATGTAATCATGCAACAGCTTGTTTAGCTTGTCTGCAGCACAACATGCCCTTTCCACAGCACAGTTAAAGGCATGTTTCCTGTTTTTGCAAGAAAACAATTTAAAAAGTGTGCCGAGTAACTGTGTCCAAATACACACAGTTCTAATACCAGCGTTGTTTTTCCCTGCCTAATATCCCAGTTACTGGGTACATGCCACCATAGAAATGGTTCGATCAATGCAAAGCAAGCTGGTTTTTCACACCTAAATTGTCGCAACAAATTAAAAAATCTAATTAAATTGGGAAAAGTTATCCCGTTTTCACTGTTGCCACTGTTGTTTGAAGAGAAACAGCAGCAATCGTAAAAAGATGATGCATCAGATCACCCTGATTTGTAATGACACAACCCCAAACAGAGAGTAAATCTCCTTAAACTCACTCCTACTCTGTCAAACTCTATTTGGTCAGAGCCATCACAGGGACAGACTGCAAAGCAGCGGCAGCAGCAGCATATCAAGCAGTCACGGCCTGAACCTGTTGCTTTTGTGTTCCCTTGTCTTCTAATGATTCCCCCCACTTGCCCGACTCCAACTTCCAGTAGACAAATCCTTCAGCTTTATTGCCCAGATTCAAGGACTGCAGGTGCACAGGCCACAAAAGGGAGAGCCGGGGGTTGTGGGGGTGTGGCTGGAGGAGGGGATGGGAAAGAGAATGGTCAGCGGGGAGATAAGAGAGGAACACAACCCCCTACCCTGGTGTAACCTCCGCATATATATCCATGGTGAGTAGGAGCCTTACTGTGAGTGCGGCCAGTGGCATGGTGGTCGCGAGACGAGAGTGACTTTTTCTTCAGAGCCAGCGGAGGAGCAGTAATTAATGATGGGAGTATACTGCTGTGCCCACTCGGCCCTGGTTCACATTTTGTCATTCACCCAGTCCTCCAGGCCACAGCTGCCAGTAGATCCACCTGCAGAGCACAAGCAATACATGAGTTTCACCCAAAAATATAGAAATAGTACTTTTGGTAATTCTATGTTTCTGGATCATGTTAACCTAAGCAGTAATTATCCAGCAAATTAGGTTCTATTTGTCTCATAAATGTAGTTGCTCTCAAACTTTCCTTCAACTTTTGATGTGAAGTCTGAGCGCACACATGACTGCTTCTTATATACCCTTTCGAAAAACCTGTTGTTTCTGAATGCACAGCTAATACTTTATTGTATGTTTTATATATATATATATATATATGAGTGCGTTCACAGTAAAGTGTCAATAAAAGTATCTGGACTTTAAAAGGTTATAACTTAAAAACGAAAATTACCATCATAGATTTGAAAAAAATATTTCAAACACTGACACATCGCAGAGATAGTGTGGATAAAATCTAAAGGAAAGATTGACAAATAATTTTTTGGAGACATTTTAAACGACCAAATCAGCCTCTGATTGGACCATTCTACAGTGACGCCAGTTACATAGAAAATAAAATGTCCTTCGTCTGAAAAAGCAGCAGATGAAATCACACAAGATTAACATGGTTAAGTAAATCACTTGATTTAAAAAGGAATCGTTGAAAAAATAAAAAATAAAAAAAATAAACAACCCTTGAAAAATGTGTAATGGACGTGATGGTTTCCATACATTTTTCTGTAACAATTAAACTTGAGGGGAAAAAAAATCTGGTCTGGTTTCACATTTAATTGTTTGACTATATGAAAGCATCACTTTTTTTCTACTCTGTGTAAAAAAATAGAATCTCTGAATCAAATGTGGTCTAATACGTAACAAACTCATTCCGTCAAATCATCACGTTTGTTACATATAATAAACAGGGCCGCTATAGGAAACTTGTCTAATGAATAAAACAGTTGTGTTCTAGCAACTTCTAATGGACAGAGGAGGTATTTGGATACATGAAAAACATAGAATATCTTCTGATTATTAAAATCTAGTTTGATCTGACTGTATGATTTATATGAAATGTTTTGAATGTTGTATTGGAAGGTTTCTAGCAAAAACAATAGAGTTTAAAATCTGGTGGCTAAAATCAAACCGTTCATTGCTTCAATTATGAATTAACAGTAATACAGATTTAAGTGGGGTCCAAAGAACAAAATATGCTGGTTAGATTACACAAACTGCATTTTTTTTTGTCATTTCTATAATCTCCTGCTTTCCATAATTTGAGTTTTCATCACTCTCAAGGTGAGTCAGTTAGTTACAACAGTGGGGGGGGGAAAGTAAGTCAGCCACCAGTTGTGCAAGTTCTCCAACTTAAAAGATGAGGGAGACCTGTATTTTTCATTATAGGAATACCTCAACTATGAAAGACAGAATGAGAACAAAATCCAGAACATCACATTTTAAAGATATTATTTGCAAATTATGGTGGAATATAAGTATTTGGTCAATAACAAACGTTAATCTCAATACTTTGTTATATACCACTTGTTGGCAATGACAGAGCTCAAAGGTTTTCACACACTGTTGCTGGTATTTTGGCCCATTCCTCTATGCAGACCAAAGTAACAATGGCGACCATCAGTAACACACTACTATACACTACGCCAGGGACTCAAACCCTGCAGTGTCAGACATGTCCCCTGCTTAAGCCAGTACCTGTCCAGGCCCGTCTGAAGTTTGCTAGAGAGCATTTGGATGATACTGAAGAGGATTGGTAGAATGTCACATGTTCAGATGAAACCAATATAGAACTTTTAGGTAAAACTCAACATCCAAAAGAACACCATCCCTACTGTAAAGCATGGGGGTGAAAACATCATGCTTTGGGGCTGTTTTCTGCAAAGGGATCAGAACGAATGAATGGGGCCATGTACGTGAGATTTTGAATGAAAACTTCCTTCCATCAGCAAGATAAAGATGAAACATGACTGGGTCTTTCAGCATGACAGTGCTGGAGACCAGTCAATCTCCAGATCTCAACCACATAGAAATTCTTTGGAAGCAGTTGAAAGTCTGTGTTGCTCTGCGACAGCCCCAACACATCACTGCTCTAGAGGAGATCTGCATGGAGGAATGGGCCAAAATTCCAGCAACATTGAGTTAACAGAAAAGAGACTAACAGAAAACATTTGAGCTCTTTCATTGCCAACAAGTGGTATATAACAAACTATTGAGATTCACTTTTGTTATTGACCAAATACTTATATTCCACCATAATTTTCTTATCTTTAAAAATGTGAATTTCTGGATTTTTTTTTTCATTCTGTCTCTCATCGTTGAGGTATACCTATGATAAAAATTACAGGCCTCCCTATATAAGTGGGAGAACTTGCACAATTGGTGGCTGACTATACTTTAATACTTTTTTGCCCGTTTGTATATAAACTGCGTGCATAGGTAAAATCATCTTCTTGTCCCTCACCAGCACAAACAGGTAAACAACAGCACTAATACATATATAATCACAGACGTGCCTATGTTACTGGAGCTGCTGCTGTGGGAACACACCCTTTGGGACAGGAATAACAGGCCACTCCAGAGCACAAGGACATTTGAGACACAGTGGCACCATACAAGCGAGATGAGTCTTTACGTCTCCTTATCTCTAATCCAGCACATCTTTACTTTACACTACTATTTACACCAAGCACAAGTCAAGAGTGAAGGCAGAGGACAGACTTTCTTCATCCTGAATGAGTGAAGTCCTCCAGAAATACACCGAGGAAGGCCCTTAATGTTGAGGGAGCCTCATATTGAATACGGATTGAAATTTACATGACAACTTAGGAAAAATGCTTTTTTATTACTCATTCATCCTCTAAATCACTTGGCATCCCTTCTTCTTTCCTTTGCTTGAGCTATTAAATCACCATCTTGACCTGGTGACCTGGGGCCGCAGCCATAAAGAGCCCCCTGCGGGTCAGAGGCCTGATTGTAACATTTGAATATGAAATGAACTCGGTCGGGTCTGGAAACAGCCCGATGCGCTGACCCCCAGGAGAGAGGCCTGGACCAGCTTTACTTGGACTTGAGGAGTTTGGGATAGCAGGCTGAGGAGTCGGGGGTAGGGGTAACGGTTTTGGGGAGGGGTGAGCGAGAGTGAGGGCAGACATTTGAATAAGACAAGAAGCGATGGGTGTTTGCATAACAAAGAAGCCCGCCATCTCCTCTGATTGGTGTCACAGAGCAGCACTAAAGCCATGCAGGACCCCTATGGTGGGGTGATGTGTGGAGCAGAGGCATGTTTATGCATTCAAGGTGTGATATCTGGGGGGAACAGGCCCCTGTTGACAAGTTTCAACTTATAGTATTTTGTACAGTTTTTTAAATAATACATAAGTTCTCCGTTCTTTCGTTCAGAAATGGTCATTGCCATGGACCAATGGCTCATATGCGTTTGTTTTTATTGCATTTCCTGTGTTCAAACTGTTTGATTCTCCGATCTGTCCAAATTGACAACATTGTAAAGTCCTCCAAGACAACAGCTGTTGTAATTTAGGGCTATATAAAAATGAATAGGGTTTAATTCAACAAAATATTGTTTGACTGCAACATTACTAAATAGCCCACCAACGAGAGAAAAAAGGTTTTTTCGGCAATGCGGAAGTTTGAAACACATATAAAGGAAAATAGAGATGAAAATATTCAACACAATCAATGTATTAACTACATTATTCAAATAATTATTATAGTTTGCAGTTTTCCACTGTTATCTAGATCTATGTTAAGCTAAATATTTCTCAAAGGTGAAATCCCCTCTGCTATCCAAGCCAGTTAACGTCATGGGCCTTTAGCTCCAGCAGGTGGATCACTGCCTCTGCAGGGCCTCAACTTACACTCCCCATAACTTGAGTGTGATAGAGAGAAGGTCTATCAGTATGGAGATGAGATGGGATAAAATCCAGGGATTTCACAGCCCGATGACTTTGCACTAATAATGTACAATCCCTATTATAACATGCCCCTTGGGACAAGGTATATACATAAACACTGATGCATTTGAGGGGAAAAAAGACATAGGAGCTTAGCCATTCTTCTCCAGAGGATCGCCAAGAGGCAGGAGAGGCTGAAGTTGTAGAAAAGGTACCCCAGGGGGCCCTGGCAGGAGTGATGAGGAGAGAGGAAGCATGAGTGAGAGTTAGCGAGGTCACACACTCATGCACACGCACACACAGTGACCCCCTGCAGACAAAGCCTCCGCAGGCTCCTCTGGCCACTGCCGCCGGCCTTGGAGACACACCTCCAAGAGAGATGGCCTAGCTAACTCTCCATGGCAACTAATCAATAAGTGACAGACTCAGTCAGGACTGACCCGTAGCAGAACACGTATGACCTCCCCCCATGTTCCCAGGGTAACACTCCCATAAAACTCACAGACCTACACTAAAACATGAAGTTTTAAACAAATCAAAGATCATCAGTGCCTCAGGGGAATAAATCTGTGCTTGTGTTTGACAACAGTCGACTCGCATGCATGCACAAATGTTTCTGTAAAGTGAGTCCACGATTGCCACACGTGGTCGAACATTAAGTGATGAGTGCCACTCTTTGACAATAGCCATATGATCTGAGCACACAGTCCACACACAGCCATTGTGTATCTGTCAATCTGCGTTCCTTCTCACTGTCCTCAGCAAACACTAATCAATATTTGTGGCCTAGTTGAGCGGCCTAATCTCTTGCTTTTTGAGCCCCCTCAGCTCCTTTGCCCCTGACTATGTATTGTCCCAAACTGAATGTGCTCTCCCAGGGCATGGATACGTCACTGCACTCAGACTTGGCCTCATTTTTTGGAGGTACTTCTAAGACAGGTCAGAAGTGAGGTCAGAACTCTAGTTTGGCAAATTAAAAACGCTACATGCTCCAGTGTTCATAGACAAAATGATGAGCAGGAAAGAAGAAGAAAAGCAGCATCTGCGAAAGACACACTCTTCACTCACACACTTTGGGAGCAGCCGTTTGTAGATAATTGCCCTTACAGGTTATTCAGGAAGACACCTCCTAATCCAGTTTCATTCCATGCTGCTGCAAGTGTAGTTTTGCACGGCTTCCTTTATCCACAATCACAAGCAAAAACAAGTTCAAGAAAACCTCAGTCGGGATTAGGTGAACAAAACCTCAAAAGACTTTGGTTTGAAAAAGTCTAAACATACAGGACGCAGGCAGAGGAGTATACACAGTGCTTCCATTTCAACTGTTCGTGTGATTTGTATTTGTTTTGTTCAGCACAAAGCAGCTATAATCCCGTCTCATATTTGAAAAGTCTCATATTCACACACACCTGCTGGGACAAAGTAAACACACCTTCACACAGACACCTTAATGGATGACCCTCACATTACAGGCTAAGGCCTCTATAATCCAAAACAAGTGCACAACAACAGAGGAAAAAAGCGACTTTCTATTACGGAGATGATTCATGAGTTAAACACGACTGTTTGTTTGACCTTATCACCTCAGCATCTGAATTAAATGTTCATAAATTATTTGTAAATATATTTTTTAGAGTTCAGTTTGATTTCATTTCAAAATTGTTAGCTTTTTGTAAAAAAAAGACAAAAATATGTCTAATATTTATTATTATAACATAATAGAAAATGTTATTATGTTCCCTAATTTGCTTGAATTTGAACTTCATTTGAATACATTTTGACCGTCTTACCAGTAGCTGAACAATTGCGTATGCAAAACGTTTTGAGTAAAATATGCGAGTAAAGGACAGTTAGAAAGTCTCTTTCAAACAAAACATTGTAATTATTCCATTGGAAAATCTTAAATCTTGAAAATGTTCTCGTATAAGGATGAAAAAATCCAGACTTACAGTTTATTGACCATAGGGTTAATCATTTTGATTATATCTATGTTGTGCTAAAATTCAGACCTCTACAATATGTTTCTGTATTTGCTAATCAGTCTATGGATTGTGTTCTGTTTGCGGGTTTTTTATTGAATTGAACATTCATAAGTTGATTTGATTTGATATTTGGATCATGAATTGCATTGCAGTTATAATGTTAATAGAAAAACTGGACATTTTTCCAAAATCAAATTAAAACTATAATTGTTTTGTTTTAGTTTGCAACGCAAAACAAAATCCATTACAAGACATAAATACAACACAATAAACCAGAGAAAGTAGAAGTAAAGCTTAACACACCTTTTACCTGTGGTGCTATAGGATCAACATTTCGTATGTCTCTACTGAAATTCTATGATGCTTAATTTGGCTTATAGATGTAATGACGAGCAACATTGAAGGGCGGATGTACTTTGTTGTAAAGAGGCATGTTTGTCTTTGAAGTACTTCCCACTTGGCATTCCTTGCGGTTGTGTAAGGCAATGGCGATACAACCACTATCATTAATGAGCCATTTGCATCACGGAACAAGTCTGTCAGCGCTCGTGTATATTCAAGCACAGGCCTTGAAGTGGGATGCTCTCCACACGAGCAGTGAGAGAAGAGTGGTCAAATGCTCCAGGAGAGTGAGTGGATGAAGGGAGACTGGAGAGGGATGGCTCTCGGTGGGTCAGCCTAAAAGCCCTGACCCCAGGAGGATTTGATGCCATTTTCCCACGCAGGGAGTCGACCTGAGAGGAGCTCGTTAACAACATCTGCCCCAGTTCAGGGAGATTAACCCCCACCCTGGCCCCCGCACCTCCACATACACGCCACTCTGCTGTCAATCTAAACTTCTCTGCACTGGACAGGGCCGATCAGGCTGGGTCGCCCGGGCCCTGCAGCCCTGAAGGCCTAACTACTGTGAGCATGCAGTCCTGGCAGAGGAAACTCCGTGACAGGCTGCTGATAGAAGGTGTGCTCGTCCCTGCGAGTTACCTGGCCGGTCCAACAGCCATCTAGTGATGTCACTAATGTCAGACTGTCAGCCAGATTTGTGTAATGGGTTTCCACGCATCACTCTGACGTAAAGAGAGAACCCATTACGATCTTACGTAGGAAACTACTAAAACATGTAGTAAAACACATCATCACAAAATGATCTAAATATTGAGAGAACAGCTGTGACATCACAGGGTGCATGTATTAATATAGTTCATCCCTACTGTGGCCACTGGGAATCAACTGAATCCATGTTCTACAAAGCTATAATTAGGTTAGTTTTTGGAGAGGGGGTTAAATAAACAGGACTGTGAGGTCACAGGCAGATGGAAGTGGGATATGCCTGCACTTGCTGAGTGGGCACAGAGCTGCACATGACCGGAGAGAGAGGCCCCAAGGCTCTGTGTGAGGGGGGGCGAGGGAACCTGTCTCAAACAGCCTCACAGCCAGAACTAAAAAACTTTAAACCATTTCAAAACACTTCCTCCAAAATTACTTTAAAAAATCAAACAGGATTGAGAAGGAAGGAAACTTTCCTATTTGAGTGAAGTTTGAATGAAATATTAAAATGAGAGTAAGTTTAGTTTTTAAGAAATAAACGTGGCCACACACTAGAAATATAGATTAGAATATGTTTTTTTTTTTTAATCTTAATTACAAACATTTTGAGTGTGTGATTAGGTGATGGCTGGCTACTGGCACGCTAGAGCGACTTAAGACCCCAGAGTGAATGCAGGGAGGTCCAGATAATCTTTCCCTCCTCAAAAGTGTAGAAGCTAATCCAGGCTGCTGTGTCGTGGGCTGAAGAACCCTGACCACCATCTGTGAACAGGGCTGGAATACAAGTTTAATTGTCTCATAAATTGTGTTTGAAAATATAAATATTGAATGAAATAAAATCTGCATTTACATTAAAGTATTTCAGCTGTAACACTTTAATATTAAAACACTTTTAGTGTATGTTTTGTTTTAGGTTATTCAATCTTTTAAACTTCCCCATAAACTTGTACACTTTTAAGATGAAATTAACCATACAGAGAATTCAATAGAATTCAGTGCAAACATTGAAACTCACATTTCCAAATCGCACATAGAGCGCCTATGGTTTGCAATTATGTTTGTCTTATTGCAGTGAATGACAGCAAATACACATGTGACACAAAACACAGAATAATGCATTATATTTTGTACAAATTTATTTAGCATTAAAGAATAGAGGATGGTCTTAAAATATGTAGAAACGTCAGTTTAAGTAAACCTTTTCGTTCATGAAACTGAGTAAACATGACACTGTCAGAACCATCGGAGAACAAAACACTTTACAAAACAATGTGGTATTTTCACACAATATGGAGATCACAAACTAATGAAAACATACTATAAATAAAACCTGTTTGCGACCTGCACAGTCTTAACATTTCATTTAAAACTATAAGTCGAGGACAAAAAAAGACTACAAAATTTGGACACAGTCAATACATCCGACATTCTACAATTTAAGTGTAAACATTTATGAACTTTCCATCCAGCTTTTCTGAAATATACAGCCTCCACACGAGGCCACGATGCCTTTTCATGTACAGAAAATATGGCATTAGTTAAAATATAGAAGTCCAGTTCTTCTACAAGTTGATTGCTTATACTTGAGATAAAAGCCTCTTACGCATCAGTTCAACGCTCATTGGATCCATTTCAAAAGCGCAATGGACAAGTCCAACTTTTTGAAATAGTTTTGAACGTTATAGCAACCAAAAGGTTCAAGTATCCAAGTACTACTTTATAAAGTTCGAGTGCGTGGGGGCCTCAGATGTGCGTGAGGGGCAGTGTGCCGTTGACGCCTGTGCCTGCGCTCTGGTAGTGCGGGTGAACGATGTGTAACCGGGAGCTCTGAAGAGACGAGTGCTCCGCGCTGTCGCCTCCGGGGGGCAGGTACATGCTGATCATGTCCCGCAGGTCACCGAGACACGCGCGCTGTGAGTGCGACGTGATGGCGGGCGGTGGGGAGCTGGGTTCGCTCTTGCACACGGAGCCCATGGAGCTCAGGCCCATGTTGGAACTTTGCTGCGTGTAGGCTGGAGACATGCTGTACGTGGAGGCAGCGTTCATGTAAGTCTGCGCAGAGGACATCATGGGATACTGCAGACCGGCCATCTCATAGCGGTGCATCTGCTGGATCTGTGGGCTGTTCATGCTGTGGTGCTGAGGGTACGCGAGCTGGTCCTGCATCAGGGAATACGCGCTGTTCGTCCAGCCGTTCATGTGCGCGTACCCATCCATGCGCTGTCCCACTGAGACGGAGTTGTTGACGGGGTTTGAGCCAGGCGCCAGCAGTCCTCCGGGCAGAGAATACTTGTCTTTCTTAAGCAGGGTCTTGGTCTTCCTGCGGGGCCGGTATTTATAATCCGGGTGCTCCTTCATGTGCATGGCGCGCAGTCGCTTGGCCTCGTCGATGAACGGTCGCTTCTCAGCGTCTGTCAGAAGTTTCCAGTCGGCTCCCAGGCGCTTGCTGATCTCGGAGTTGTGCATCTTGGGGTTTTCTTGGGCCATCTTCCGACGCTGTCCCCGTGACCACACCATGAACGCATTCATGGGACGTTTGACTCTCTCCGCGTCGCTCACGCTGCTGTTCTTGCTTCCCGGTGCCGACCCCGTGTTGGACTGGGGCAGCGGGGTCTTCAGCTCGGTCTCCATCATGTTATACATTCAGGCGGTTGGTGGGTGCACGCGGCACAGAAGTTAAGGTAAAGTTAGAGGTAGGAGCTTTAGTTAAGAGAAGTTCTCTGGGCACAGTCTCCTCTCTCTCAAACTCAAGTCTGAAACTTGTCCGCCTGCCTCCACTGTTAATAGACCGAGCGGCCGAGTCATGTGACCTGGAGTGACAGCATAACAATGAGAAGCGCACAGCCAATCACAAGCCAGCCAATCAGAGCGCGCATCACCGTGTTTTGGTTAGTAAAGGAGGGACAGTTTTTACTCATTTTCCAAAGTTCACTTGATAGCCGATAAAACAACCAAATAGCCTACTACTTTTTCTTTTATTGTTTCAGTATATATGTCAGCTGTTAGGTAAACTAAACACCTTACTATCCACATAATCCGTGCTTTATTGTTGCACTTTGTTTTTTCTTGGATCAGGCAATTGTTTACCAAGGAAATAACGTCGCGATCTCACAATTGTTTATTACAGCTATAACAAAAACGAACTAAAAGCTGCACTTTATTCATCCCGTATACGGCAATTCATCCTCTGCATTTGACCCATCCTGAGGCCACTAAAAGGCTCTCGTCAGGAGCAGTGGGACCCAACTCCAGTCGTTGATGCTCGGCTTGGTCAGGACAGGATTTTTCAAATGTATCCACATGTTTTTAGTGGTAGGAGAACCGGAGCACCCGGAGGAAACCTACTTGCAGACACACTCTATCGCAAGATAAAAATCCTTAGAGTTCAATATTATTTGAATTTAGCAAAAAACTTCCATTATTGGTTGAATTAAATGTTATTTGGTGAAAACTAAAGTTAATGTGGATTTTTCCAAGGCCAGGCCATGTGGAAGGAAAATACATACAAACAACCGAAATAAAACATAACTCACATTATGTTGAAGCACATATTTTGTATGTCATGATGTCCTTTTAAACCATTTAAACCAATGTGTTAACGATTCTACCGAAAGCTGAACAAAGACCGTGCATGTATTTGTACTTTTAACTAAACTGTAAGACCAATGTTATATCGAAGATCCACGCAGGCTCCGGGCTGGAGTGGAGCGAGAGCCGCCACATAGAACATGAACGACCTCTTGTGGAGGAGAGAGGCCTGGCCTCAGCGGTCTGGCCTCTGCGGTCTGGCCCACGTCTGCAGGGAAAAGTTTGTTTGAGACGTGTTGAAATCCACGCTCTACACTGGACCCTCTTAAACTCGTCCGAAAATCGACACCTCCTATTTGTTCACTTGTTAGTAGTCAAGTCTATACAGATATGCTAATTTGCAAGTGTCTCGTGGTGAAACTCTGAAATAGCGACAGAAGCGCTCACACCTGCTAATGACGCTGAACCATCGAGAGCACCCATTTACACCTATAGTATTTACATATGGCATTTCCCTATATGCGCATTTTACATCTCACTATCCTCAGGATTTGAACAATTCTTGATGCGTTGCCTAACCCTTTCGTTTTACGCACAAAACATTAAATAGAACAGGTCACAATCCACGCGACATATTTAAAATGTGAATAACACATTTAAATAAGTTAGCAGTAAGTAACTGCGTAATATACACTTATAACCTCAAAGACTATAAATACATTGGTGTGAATAACACTCTTTAAGGTTATAGATTGCGCATCAACAATAAGACAATGGGCCTCCAGGAGACAGTCCCCGCTTGCATCAGGACACGCGGGTCGCCCAGCTTCTAATGGGGCGTTTCGGGAGCCATAAATTCAACGTCCAATTAGTCGCCGTGTCCTTCTCCGGGAGCAGTTATTTGTTTATCTGGCCACATCTCGGCACTGATCCTCTTGTAATCTGCTTATGGAAATGGCCCGGTAGAAAAGGAGAAGAATGGGAGCTGCAGGAGTAGCTTGGCTCCTGGTAATGAGGGCCTGCGTGCGGCTAATTTCCCCATTAAGCAGCGCGGGACCACCACGCAGCTCTGCACTGGCCTCCACCACAGACGCAGGCTGCTGTGCGCGCGTACGGGCCGCATGCTTCTCTGACTTCACGCCAATGATACAAATATCAAACTATATCGAATATATTGATCCATCAAAAAGAGTAGATAGGCTAATTTAAGTTCCATGTGTTCAGCCTAATATAAGAAGAAACGGCTTTGAGCACCGGGGAAACATGTTCAATAAGAGATTTAAACGATTTAAATAGATCCGCTAATTTGCACACAAATGGCACATTAATCCCACCTTTGTCAACTGACAATCCTGTTTAGCCGCATCTTGCAAAAACGTTCAATTTAAGAACTCTTTGAAAAAATTAAAAAATAATTCGAAATGAAGAAAAGATTTTCTTTCTTTTCAATTATGAGCGCAATATATATTTCAGTAAAAAAATGTTACCTCGTTTTGGAAAGAGTAAAATATTATCAAATTATCAAATACGACCACAATGAGACAATCTCATTAAGATTGTCATGATTTTATTATGAAGGAGGTCAGGAATGCGAATGAAAATGAAGATACAATTTACGCACGGTCTGCTGTTTCCATTGTGTGGACATGAATGGCGCGTCCCCCCAGTTCAACACAGGTAAAATTATATTACCGTGTCATTTAGGCGAGTAAAGTTGTGCCATAATCACCTCTTTATTTCTCATCATATATTACTGTTGTTATAGTGAATCCAATACAAAGACAACGCGCAAAAATTTAAAAAACTGACAAAACTATACCATCGTATCTAACAAGCAACAGGTTTGACTTGTTTTGCCATTATTACATGAAATACGACACATTTGGTTTAGGAAGCGCACAAAATAGAAAATAAAAACAATAATCCAACAAATCACTTTTATGAACAAGCAAGGCATTTAAACTATGGTCCGTTCCCGTTTATCATTTATGTCTATTTTAATGTCTATATCATGTATGTGCCTTTTTAACATTTCAGTCAGAAATTACAATTGATTCAGATCAAATAAATGATTAGCTGCAGATTTACAAATGAACCATATAAATATAAACTTAAGTATATAAAGAAAACATGAAATGTAAACGTTTGAATGAGTAATACCCTGCACTTGTTGGCAGATGCAGCAGTCCCTGCTCATTAGTCCAATACTAATACTATCATCTCTTTCATGTGTCTCACTGAGGTGAACAGACAAGGCGTGACCACGGCCACACTCTCCTGCTTGTTCATGTCACTTATCACATCAGGATTTCAGAATGTTACAAGCATCATCAAACGCACCGCTCTGTGCACTCAAATTAATATGCTCACTGACCCTTTCAGTGCCTGTAATTAAACGTACATTTACCAGTGCTTATTGACTAATGAGGCTAAAATATAATAAAAATTAACACCACACGAGAAGACATCAGTGAGTGCATTTTTAAATGAATAAAGATTTTTATTTGTCATCACTGAAAGAGGATTTAACTAGTCGATTAGGGAACAGTCAGAAGGAGGCATTTGGGATATGGTGCGTTAAATAGGAAAAAAAAAAATGAATGAAAGCAATGAACCCTGAGTCATTAGCAGCAAGTTTCAATTGAGATTAAATTAGGCAGAAAAATGTTTTGAATTATAATTTTGTTTCTGAGTGGGTGCTTGTTGCTGCATCAGTACATTACAGTGGCCCTAAAAATGTTGCTTTATTCATAAAGATTCAATAATCATAAAATATAATTTCACTGGCTTTAAGCTGTGAATGCCATTTGAAATCCTTTTATTGACAGTTGCTATCAGTTGACTAATTTCATATAATCCTCAATCTATCCTTAAATGGCTCCTGGCTAATTACGGCGGTCATTATTTCTCTTGTATCTTTTGAATCACTGCATGTTCACTATGGCACAAACAAAAGAAAACTTTCAGTTTTTTGTTTGGAAGAAAGTGCTGAATGGTCACTTTTGGGTTGAGCTGCGCCCAAGCAAGCAGCTCTCTTTTGTTTTAGGCTTAATTGAGATCCTACTAATCTAGCTTCAATAAAAAAGAAACATTTTCTTTGTGAAGCCTTCATTAATTTAAGATAATATTATGAGAATACACAATTCATTTGCAGTACTTGGATTAATAACATGGATTAATTAAATGTGGCATTTTTCTAATATGATTTATGTTACCATGTTGCTATCTGCACATTCCAAAATTAACTTGTTACTCTGCAATGCATCACATTAATTGCAAAAATTCTGACCTAAAATGGGAAAGGTAATTTTCAGAGGTAATTTATTAAGATTTAATTTAAGAAACAAACAAGCCTAAATTGATATATAAATCATGAGTACAATTACCCACAATCAGAGGGATTTGATAAAAAATGACACATTTTTGTTGTGAGTCAGGCCCTTGATAAAACAGATAGGACTCACACATTTAGTCATGGCCAAGTCTCATTAAAAAGGCATAGTTTAATTAAGAGTTAGCCATCGTCCTCCAAATGTATTAATTACCTTGAGCATGACGAGATGACGGCGCTGATTACCGCTGCTTCATTATCGTGGTCTTGTGGGAGAAGAGCAAACGAAGGTGGAGCTGCTGCTTTGACAAGATAATGGACGATCCCGGAGTGGTCACCTTGCACTGGGCTGAGCTCCGCGAGGGACACTCAGGACAGCAACGGGAAAAAGACACTAGTTAATTATTACACAAAGAAATATTTACATTTAATGGAAAAAAAAACTTTTAATCACAAATTGATGCTGTGTTTCTGTTCATACTTATAACGAATTAAATTAATCCACTGTATAATAAGAATATTATTTGATAGACGTAAACTCTGAAATAACTATCCTGTAATAAATATGGTCAAATGTATATTATCTTTATGTGTGTAAATGTTTCTATGGATAAATATATAATTATGTTGTTCATGATTTAGAGGAGGAGGAAACACTTGGTGTAGATTTGGGGCTACACCAACCCTGATAATAATATGCAAAAAGTGTGCGGTGGGGACGGCTCATTGCCCCACAGACAGATCTGTCAGTGTAACGTACAAGATGTTACCGCAGCTTTAGCAGGATTTCTGCACTCGGTCCTCTTGTGCCTGACAGGAGCACAAAGAGCTTAAGCTACTATCTGCTTGCGAGCTCTCCCTGTGTCCTTTCATTTTTGAGGTGTGCAAACAAAGATGTATACCTTTGTGATCAGCATGGATTCGCTGAGGAGGAAACTAAACAAAATAATGTTTGAAAATCAACTAGCAAATGTATCACAAAAAAGGCATTGAAAAATAAGAATATTTTGGTAATTTTATTCAAGCTTGTGGTCTTATTTGAATATCTTGAATTCAGAACGCAACAAGTGAAATGTAATGCAGCCATAATTGTAATTTCTGTCAGATAGTGTTTATTAGTAGGGAAAATACATCAATACAGCTGTGTGGAAATACGTCTCACAGAACATCCCCTCCCTCTTCTCTGCTACCTTTACTGCTAACCTCCTCCCACTCTGGCCAGTAAACTGAGGACACTCACCATGCTGGGGCTTCTCCAAGGCTGCTGCTCCTCTCCTTGTTTAGACACACCTTCCACCACAGCCAGCCGTCAACAGCCTGCACCAACCACAACGAGTGATGGCAGAGGAACAGCCAGACTTCATCCACCAGTCGTCTGGAAGAAGCCTCTGCACACGCCGAGAAGCCGAGAAAGAGTGGAAAAGCGTCCGGCGCTGGTGTGGTACGGCACTCTGCAGCTGAGCTCTCCCTGCTCTGGGACCCATCTCATTCAGCCAAGATTGCTTCATACAAAAGTTGACAATGCACCAGTGAAAGCCATTGTTGATATTCAACATTTTTTAAATAGCTGAGCAGAATAGACAACATGGCAGGCTGCAAAACTTGGCAGGGAAAACTGACCTGGAGCTTCCTGTTTAAAAGGCTTGCCATGCTAAGTGAGAGCAGCAAGAGCTATTGTGTTAAAAAAAAAATAGAGCTGCTGTGAAAGAGCCCAAAAACAAAACATGTCCTATCACACGGGGAGCAGGGCACAATAGTTTCTATGCAGCAGAAAGAGGACAATCATGCCACCCGGACACAAGCATATGCATCACCAAAATTAGACTGGCTGAAAAAAAACCAGAGCAATCAGATTCACTTAGCCTAAACTGCCATCTCACTGATGTATGCCCATATGAGAGAAACAGAGAGACTCAAGACCAATATGAGGCTAAAGTATGTTTGAGGGTACCGTGGCTGGACTCCAAGGGAATGTCCTAACAAAACCTTTCATTCCTCTACTATTGCACACAGCAGGATCACACTTCTGCTGCTAATGGTGTTACATTTCCATCATTGTCAAGTTGACAGGCCAGCAGATTGATATGGATATTTAAGACACCTTCAACCCTCCATATGTGTGAGCATAACAGCAGCGCTCGTGTCCCAGATCCTATCAAAACAACTAGAAGTGTGTGTGTGTGCGCGCATGTGTGTGTGCGTGTGTGTGGCCTCGGGCAGGTCCCAGTGTTGTGTTTCACTCACCTCGTGTCTCTCTGCACGACCAGAGTGGGCGGGGTGCCTTCTCAGACAGCCAATGATTAATGTGGATTTGAAAACCCCTAAAGCAGAGGCCTCTGAAGTGTTTTCTTATCTTTGGAATAATAAATCAAACAACTGATGTCTGCTTTAGGTCAAAGCTTAGAAAAGGTTCGTGCAACATCATAAAAATAAAGCTAGAAATAAATTTATGCTCAACTTCCTACTAGCACAGGGTGTTAAATGTCAGTTACTCACAGCAGACGGGGTTATTTTTCATACAGTTTTGGTTTGTCCTTTGAATTACTGTCTTATCGCTTAGACTTAGGTTATTTTACATAGAGCATTTTAAGTGGAAGTCTTTGGTAACTAAATCTGTGCATGCTCGCTCGCTTCTCACCTGTCTTTGGAATATGAGATAGTGGTTTCAGCGGAGTCTTTCATCCCTCCGAGTCTTGACAGTATGTGAAACAGAGAAAACAGGGCCAGTCTGCTCCACGGGACCGTCTTAGCCTCAGTAAGAGAGATGTATAATTAGAGTGATCGGGGAGAAATTACAGTTTTGTGAATGGAGGCCGGGCCCTGCGTAATCTCAAAAGGTGTGTCTGTTGGCTGAGACAGAGAGAGATTTGGAGAACCTGTGGCGTCCTGACTGGAAATCCACGTCGGTGCCACCCATCACACACATTAGTTGCCATCAAAGCTCTAATTTTACTCTAGCATTACACCCCTCTCCTGGTGCGCCCCTCCCTCCCCTGCTGGTGTGGATGGTGCAGCCTGGTGGGAAAACGACATTCAATCCGCTGTCCAACCCATTCAGTCCAAATTGGCAAATAACAGCCTTTCTGCCTCTCATATTTCGGGAAGTGAAAAGCAACGATGCGACCACAAACCGGAGGAACAGGGGGAGGTGATGCGGAGCAGTGGCTGGAGAGAGTGGGCCGAGAGGTGGGTTAACAGCTTCCCTTGTCGCCCTCTGCGGAGACTGCGTTGGACGGAAAATAGAGAAAAGAAGAGAAAAGAATGGTCACTCAGCAGATCAAAGAAACTTCCCCGAGTCCAAATGAGAGACGGTTGACCTCGATCCCCTAATCACACACTTTAGCGGTGCCGTGGCAGGATGGCAGCAGCGTTTGCCCTGGTTCAAGTCAAGCCCACTGAGAGGAAAGCTCAGACTTCACATTTAAAAAAAACAAAGTAAAAAGGTTTCTGACTTCGGAGCAAAACCAAGATGAGGTCCAACATGAGAATGATATAGTCTGTAATTAAAAGTTAGAAATAGAAAATAAATTGATAGATAGCTTGATTTCAGCATATGACAGTAAAAAAGTGAGACAGGCGAGTAGTGATAAAATAAATCAAATGTAAATAAAAATGTGCAGGGAAAATTTTCCTCTGCATTTGACCCATCCTGATGCCGCTAAGGCTTCCGTCAGGAGCAGTGGTCGCAGTAGTACAGCACCCGGGGGCCCATCTCCAAACGTTGCTTGGTCAAGACTATGCTCGGCTTGGTCAGGACTACCAGCGCTGGAGGATTTGACCTATTGTGCATGTTTTTAGTAGTAGGGGAAACCGGAGCACCCAGAGGAAACCTTCACAGACACGAGAAGGACAATACAAACTCCTCTCAGAATGACCCTGTTTCGACCAGGATTCGAACCCAGGATCTTCTTGCTGAAAGGCGAGATCCATTCAACCACCATGCCGCCCAAATTCCATTTATTTATGTATATCCCTAATCTCTACGGACTTTACCAAATTGTGTCTGTCTACATTTCCTCCATGGACTGTAAATAGATGGACAATGCTCACACTGAAACAGCTTTAACTCATTACTTTGTTTAACTTCATTAGGTTATCAACTAATGGTGGTAAAATAAACAATAACATAATTATTTCAATAATGGTGACAATGGGTAACAATACCATAAAGCTAATAGCAATTATATCACCTATTTAAACCTTCACAAATGTCCATTTCTATCAGTTTTAATCCCTCAAAAAATTTGAGAGTTAGATAGAGACAGGGTTGTTGGAGCACTCAAAATATGAACTAATAGATTAATGAATGCCTGCTATACTAACGAAATGTGTACATAATCAGCTGTGATTTGTGCACATTTTGCCATGAGACCACATAGAAACATATTGTGTCAGACTCTAACAGGGCGCCTGGCTGAATAGTACTCGTACTCCTAATTAAGTGCTAATGGCAGTCCCCCCTGCAGAGAATACTAATTAATGCTCTATTCTTGTGTGGCCTGAGCGCGTACTCCACAGCGGCCTAATGAGCGGAGGCAGGTACGGCTTCTCCAGGCTGCCTTAATAGGGACAACACACTGAGAGGGCCATTCCAGGGGGCTGCTTCCTGTTCTCTACAAGACCCCCTCACAACACTTACAATGAAATGAAAGGGTTTTGTCCCATAAAGTCCAGAAATTAGGCAAGCCTATCTGACTACATGGATACCACTTCAAAGTTTCTCTATAATGGATCTGCAGTTACAGAAATTTGTTTGAGTTACAATGATAAATTTGCCCAGCAACATGTACAAACAAAGTTGTAAACTGTATCAGGTGAATATGATGAACTGAAAAATAAACTGGATTTCAATAGTGTCTATATATTGACAACTTTTTCCCATTTCATGTGTGTCTTTCTACAGAATTATTCTCTCAAAACTGCTGATGCCTCTTAGAAAACAACTTCCATTTTATATAGTTCCTGGGGCCTGAGAATGTGCACTGCCAGGAAATAAATAAATACATAACCTGTTTGGATGCAGAAAGCCTGGGAATCAGATTCAAAGTGCTGAAGAATGAATGGATGTGCGAGTATGCGGGTGTGTGCAGGAGCGTAAACATAGATTGAGGGCGGTATTGGAATTACCTGAGTGAGATAATGGCAGTGCATTAGATTAACTTTCAGCCCCTAAATGCAACACATTTAGGCAATCTTGTCCCCCAAAAACATGTCAATGTCTGAAAGGCCTCCCTCTCGCTATCAGGAGCCTCTGGTCCCCCACACTGATGCAGCTGGCAAGGCGCTAACGGTGACTGTCAAAACGCAGCGCCAGATCTAGTTATAAAATAATTGAATTTTCATATCAGAGGGGACCAGAGTCCCAGCAGACAATAGGACTGCTGAGTCCTCTCTGATATTGGCTCAGGCCCTTTGCCATGCGCATGAAATCAGTATGTTAATGTTCCAGGGTTTTCTTTTTTTAAGGGCACTTGTGCTCTCGCAATGTACTACCGATGCGGTTTCAAAAAATTGCAACTATTGATAAGTAGGCAGCCAGCAACCCCCTCGACCCTCCTC
>JAPMNZ010923094.1:0-12401 GCA_029875035.1 Pomatoschistus microps
ACCCGCACAATTGTTCCTTCATCAAAGACAGACGTGGAGTTGTGTTGGGTTCATCCAATGCTAATATCAGAAACTGGCTCAAATATCTTCCTTCGCCATCTGCCTAAATGGCATGAACAATAAGACTCGGTCTTCAACATGCTCCTATTCTGACATGTGAACTGTACATTTTTTTTGATCATTTGATGTATTGTTTGGCATATCGTTAAACACATGTAAAGAATAAAGAAGAAAGAAGAAGAGGAAGAAATGCTTAGATCTACAACTTGGTAAGCTGCAGTTCAATAATGCATTCTAAAATTCAATTCAATTCTATGTATTTTTGTACAGCCCTAAAATTGTCTGAAAGGACTTTACAAATTGTTGAATCCTCACCAGCTAGGGCTAGGATAAACGATTATTTTTTAATCGATTAATCTAACAATTCATCCCAGGCCTCTGAAATTTAGAGAATGCGATCCATCGTCGGCGGTCTGAGCGCCCCACTCGCGTTGCTACTACTGCTACTACTCACTGCCATCTTTGTTTTCAGTCTGACGAATCAAGTTAGTTTTTGCGTTGACGCCATTGATTATGTCGGTGCGTTGTCCCAGCCCTATCACCAACATCAGAGAATGAAATATTATATGTCCTGTATTTCGCTTTTCTTCATTTTTCACAGTCCATCCTAAGCACATGTGTGATAATAACAGATAGTGGGTGTTACAAAACCCACAACTTAAATTATAGCAACTTTGTTCATGGCCAGCGCTGACTCGCTGGTTCAGCTTCTCATCGGTGTCAATCACCTCCTGGAGGCGGGCTTTTGACGTCACGATTTCAATCGTTTTTGTGCCTCTCGAGAATGAAAGAGAAAGATCGCTCTCTAACTAAAGCTTGAAGGAATCAATGTAAGAACTTCTCTGGGCATGTGTATGAATGCCTAATAGCACTGTAATGATGTTTAAAGCAGTCAAAAAGCGTAATATGGGACCTAAACAAACACATAGGAGCTAATGGTCCATAGGGGGCGTATAATAAATGTCCATTAATGTCCTTAAATATCCTGGATCTTCTCTGTCCTTCAACCCTGAATGAGCAAGAAACAACTCGGACAGACCATAGATCCAGGGTCTGAGGCCTTGCGATGCAGGCTTGAAGAAGGAAAGGAGAGGGATCCAGCCACCTACAGCCTCCTACAGCCTCCTACAGTCTCCTACAGCCTTCTACAGCCTCCTACAGCCTCCTATACCGTGTAACTGGCCTTTAGAAAGCCCATTATTAACAAATGTGAATAGTGCACAGTGCCTTGGGTGTACCCTATAGCCCTCCTGCTGTTTATTTTGCCGGAGTTGAGCAGGTGCAGATGTAAATATTTGTGTATTGTTCGTGTGTGCATGTGCGCGTGCGTGTGTCTGCCCCGGAGTCGTCCTAATGGAGCAAAGGAGCAACAGGGGATCATAAACAGCAGCTGTGCCTCGGCCGCTCCACGTCACATGGGGTCTGTAAAATGAAACAGTCCAACCAGACGAGCCACGCGACTATCAAAGTCACAGGAGTGGGTCTCACTGTAAAACTGTAAATAGAAGATTGGTCATAGTTAAACTGAGATTAGAACCAACCAGAAATAACAATGTGGTCCCACTGGCCGCCTCCTGGTGTTGCTTTTGGTTTGATTCTGTGGCGGGATTGTAGTATATTTTTTTAATTGTATTCAAACAAGGACATTTGTTTAGATATGATAAGATAAGATATTCCTTTATTCATCCCACAGTGGGGACATTTCAGAAGATTTTTCTGAATAGAAATGGTGTGGTCTAGTCCATACTTGTAAAGAAGAGCCATGTGAGGCGAGGTCAGTTTATTTGTATAGCATTGTTCATACACAATGCAACTTAAAGACTTAAAGACGCTCTCTACTTCAACACCAGGGCAGCACATGGCCCTTCTGTGTGGAGTTTGCATGTTCTCTCTGTGTCTGCATAGGTTTAAGTAGAAGAAGAAGGTCCTTTATTCGTCCCACAATGGGGAAATTTCAGTTTGATGCATACACATACACAGACACATCAAGGCAAGCAGCGAACATCACTTCCGCACTCCTTACAGGCAAAGTGGGTTAAGTGTCTTGCCCAAGGACACAACGACAGCAGACGTCAGTGGGAGTTGGTAGAGAAGGTCTCGTGGTGGGCTCGAACCCACAACCTTCGGGCTCAAAGGTCAATGCTCTACCAAATGAGCTACTGTCGCCCTGATTTCTCTAGTTTCCCCTATCGTTAAAAATATGTCAGTGCAAGTATGATCTGTCAGTGTGCCTCGAGGCAGCTGTGGCTATCACAGTGTGTGGAGTGAGTGGAAAAACACCACATTGTGAGGCACTTTGAGTCCCTGGTCTGTGAAAAGAAATGTATGAAAGAAGATAATTACTTATTAATGATGTGACTGATGGAAATGCACTTTCTCCATTCACTGATGAAAAATCGAGTATCTCAGTTTGTATTGTACTTAGATCTGTATTGTTTCCTTTCTGCAGTTATGTGAACAGATTTTGTTGACAAAACTGTTCAGAAATGTGTGGAATTAATTACCTGATCTGAACCAGAACTTAGCAAGGTCTAAGTCTATTGGCAGTGGTTTAAACCGAGAAAAAAAAGTAGATTTGAAAAGTGTCAGCATAATAACTCATAATTCCTTTTCAAAACCATAGACTGTCAACAGATTTTCGTTTAGTGTTGACAGTGTGCATTTCGACCTCAAAAACCTCCACTACACAAACTGTGCCTTGATTAGATTTCTTTGTTATGGGCTGTTGGCATATCTTCATAATGACTGGAAGTGCTTCGTCTATTAGCTTGATTGACATTACACCAGTAAACATTTCAATAATTGGTGTAATACCGCTGGCTGCGACAACAACATGCATACATTTTCATCACATCACATAAAAGGAGCCATCACAAGACTGTTGTTATAAGTATCAAGACATTTGTGTGTAGGGAGATATGCAGTTTGGATGAAAGAGTAAAGGAGGTTTTGTCTGCTATAGTACTAGATCGTTAGCCATAGTAGAAATCAACAATAGCTAAAGATCATTTGCTTATTACCTACATGTTCTCAAAATGTGGAATCGCATTATGCATCAACAATGATGTAATACAAAAATCTAATCTTTTTACTTCCGTATTCAATCCCCACTTGATTCGCCAATGTCACCGTAAACATGGTCACATCCAAACTCCCTTTTAGACCCCAGCTTTTTAAATCGAGCCAAAATATCTGCACAATCATCCATGGATCACAGTGCAGGCCCGGTGTTTAAGCCCAAGACCAAATGGCGAGATGATCCGGGACAGACCATGTGAAGGGTCGACGAGTTTTCTTAATCTTCTTTCCCTTGTGAGCACTGGGCTTTAAATCGTGTTTGATTTGAAGGGCGTGTGCATCTGCCTTGATCTTCTGGTCGCCTTTTGCATAATCTTAAAAGTCCACTCGTGAGCTAAACGCTGTGGTGTTTGAATTCAGGAGAGTCTAATCGTGCTGATCCGGGAGATTCATGAACACTTATGGACATTGGTCATCCTGTTTATATACCCTGTGGACTAATGTTTCTTAGTATTGCATTTCGTGAGAATTGTTGGATGAATTTGCATCTGTTCTGGCCCCCTCCCTTGGGTCTGACTGGCTCCTGGCTGACCCCCGCTGACCCTAACTGACCAATCAAGTGTGACCCTACGGGGTATATGTAGGAAGCCAGCTCTTTCTGTCTGGGTTATACTACCTATCAACATCATGTAATCAGAAGGCTGGTAGGTAATGGGCGGCACGTGGCTGAGTGGATAGTACTCTCGCCTCTCAGCAAGAAGGTCCTGGGTTTGAATTCCGATCTGAACAGGGTCTTTCTGAGTGGAGTTTGCATGTTCTCCCCGTGTCTACGTAGGTTTCCTCCAGGTTCTCCGGTTTCCCTGACCACTAAAAACATGTACAATAGGTCTGGCCTGCGCCTCCTGTACTGGCGAACCCGCTCCCATCTCTGTGTGGAGTGAGCGACAAATGCCCAAAAAATAACAATTGTAAACCGCTTTGTGACTGGTCTGTGAAAGGCGGTATATAAATAAAGATTACTACTACTACTTAATAGGGTCCTCTGTCTCGCCAACCATCTCTCCCTGGGTATGAATATACTGTATTCTGTTATGTCTGTATGTAATTTGTAACTCTTTAGTGTCATTAAATGTCCACTTGGTTTGGGCCTAGTATGTGTACAGCAACTATTGCTAACAATTCTGTCGTCCTCTGAGACCACTGCTGTTGTGAATGAAGTCTATACAAATGTAATTGAATTGAAAAGGAGTTAGTGTCGTGACTGGACGGACAATAGTGGTACATGGGGCTGTGGGTTGGATCATCAGACCCGCTCCCTTCTCTCCTTCAGCTCATTCCTCTACTCAACTATTGCATTGTATAAAACCATACACAACCAATGCATAATAATCACATGTGTATAGTCAATTCATTACATTCTACAGTTTTTTTTTCTTTTTCTTCTTTTGCGTAACCCCTTTACTCCTTGAGGAATGTATTTGTGTTATTTTCTAAGATGTAAAACCATGAATATATTTGTTTAACCCCTATTTTTTCAATTATAGGCCTTTGCCAAATAGGTGAGATGCAGCTTGATGTTTAAAGTGCCTTAAACCTAGTGTTAGAGATGCCCCAATGAGGAAGAGTTCAAGCTTCAGGTAGATATAGTGACTCAAAAAGTGCTGTCTTGGACTTGTCTTGTCTTCAGCTTTGCCTACGCTTTGGCCGTGTTCACAATCAGCACATCCTGGAAAAAAGTGTTGGGTCTGAGGAGGGTCAATTGTCATGGTTTCCGGGTCATGTTGACACACCAGCCCATGTAGCTCAGTGTGAAAGATCAAGTGGGTGTTTCATCAGTGTGAAAAGGTCTAATGTTAGTAAAAACAGTGGTACATGGTGGTCAGAGGAGCTGAGTGGGAGCAAGGTGTCTGAGAATGGAATCGAAAATGGCACCGTCCACCCTATAAAGTCAAATTCAATTCAGCTTCAATTGAATTTATTTCCTAAATCCCAATGACAGCCATCTTGGATTTTTTAACACAGGCAATGCAATAATAACATAAACGTAGGGTTAGGTCATTAAATGTCCTGGATCATCACTGTTCTTAGACCCTCCTGCATTGGCAAGGAACAACTCAAAAAGCCAGTGGGTGTCACGTGGCAAAAATATAAGATTGAACGCACTTAAACTCAGAAATAACAAAATCTTGGGTTTCAGAACTCACAAACTCAGACCAAGACAAAATTGGGACAGAACACAATGGACCAACAACAAGGGGAGAGGAGTACAGGGTTTAAATACAAGTGTAACACATTAGGGTGGGACAGGCTATTAACTCAACAGACATGAAGCAACACTGAAAAGAACCGATATAAAAATAAAACCAGGTAAAGTAATCAAAAAGTCCACACCATGACTGTGGGGAAAAGTGAGAATCCTTGGGGAGGCCCATTTTGAGAGAGAGGCTAAAGATCCAGGACTCAGGCTGTGTTGGACTGAAGAGGCTCCCAGGAGGGGGGTCTGAGGGGGTGCATCCCACGGGTCTGGACCAACAAATTGACTTTATTATTATTACAGTATGTGTTGGATTATACCATACAGACTAAATAATCAGGGGTAAAATTTTAGTTGGAGGGCCACTTTTGTCCAGGGGCTGACATCACGGACTGAAAAACTATCTTGACAGGCATAGGGCTGTTTTGAGCTTTAAAATAATCTATAACAGAGCTGAAGTTGGCTGAATGACAAAAACCACCATTGACGGAAGTGTGTGACACAATCAAAAACCACGTCAGTAAAGTGTGTGAAAAAATAAGGTCAATGACTGAAATCCAGAAGTACTGGGCCTTAAAACAAGTTACGACATGTCTTTATTGGCTGAAGTTGGATGGATGACACAGTGAACTTGTGTTTATGAGCTCAAAGACTACTTTGGGGTAGCAAGGCAGAGGGCCACATATTATGAGACTGAGGGCCGCAATTGGCCCCTGGCTCTGAGTTTGGACATGCCTGATGTAATTTTATGTTGACGAAATTACAATTACAACATATATGACTCAATAATACTTTGCTGCGCCTGCATCCAAGGAGGAGGATATTAATCCAAAACAAACATTGCACTAGTATTATCTGTTCTGCCTGTGGAACACAATTAGCCATCTCCAAAGATTATCTGAGGTCCCGTTTGGAGGGAAAAAAGGGCTGGAACTGGTAAACGCTTGGCTCGCGGGAGAAATTAGCGGTGAACACAAACCGAGCCGGAGCCCCCTGCCGATCCTGGCATTAAAACTCTGGCTCTAAATGTCTCCAGTCATTATTTAGTCTAATCTCGAAACATATTTTAATCGGCTTGAGCAAAAAAGGACAATACCACGGAATAATATTAACCTTTTCAGAAGAGGAACTATTCACAACGTAAATATGTGGCTAATGAGAAATAATAGATGGAGGTGATAGTTGGTGATTAGCTGTCCGCTCCTAAACAGGGAGTGTTAGCTTTGGGTTGATAACATAACGTTTACAGTCCAATCCAGAGTTTACTATTTTACCAATGAGAGAAGACTCAAACTATTTACTATTTTACCCCTTTAATATGATAGATTGGATTATGTTTTGGAATCGTTTTTTGATTATTAATACAATATGGATGTTTACCATTGTCCATTGACTGCTTGTTAAAATTGACATTGTTCCTTTCTTTACAAGAGTTTTACTTCTCAAAACCTGAATTCTTACATTGGGTCTGCTCTCCTCTGCATCGATATGACCCGTGACTTGGAAAACGTATATGTCTCCAATGCAGTTCATGGAAAATATCACTATCCCTATCCATGGTGACACTGTCCCCCATAATGTGTTCACCATCCCTGAAGAATTTGGGGCTAAAATCTCAAAATAGCAACTACCTGGTAACCAAAGACCCAATTAGGAGCACTGCTAGGTTGTTCCCACTGCTATTCGCTGGCCAAAACTGAATTTGAGGATGGAAGGCACAACATGGGTCAGTTACGAATGGCCATCTATGGATTTACAAAACACAATTGGGAATATTGCTCTTTTTATATCCTGTTTAGTGTATTTGCCAGAAATTGAAGTTAAAATGATTTTTACAACTATTATAATATCAAAAATAATACCAGGATCATGTAGCACATTTTGAAATGAATTATTACTACTACTACTACAATTGAACCCCCCTACAAGGTTGATTTAGTTAGAAATGTGACCAAAAATAGTGGTAATTTAGACATCCATTACATGCCGTTGCTTACATGTGGGTCAGGGGACAGCGTAACAAGCCGTGTAACAAGAATGAAAGAAGAATGAGTGGAATAGCACTGACCGTCTATGATGCGGATGGAAAAGTATGACTAACATTCTGCTAAATGTAAAAAAAGAAGCAAGTCTAAAATCTCAAACTTTGGCATAATAAAGAAGCAAATCTAGAATCTCCTACTTTTGCACAATACAGAGGCAAGTCTAAATTCCCCAACTTTAGTATTGTAAAGAAGCAAGTCAAAAATCTCTCAATTTAGCATGATAAAGAAGCAAGTCTAAAATCTATAACACAGACACAATCAGCCATGTTGCAAATAATAAAATATGTGTTTATAAATTGCAATTACCTACTTACTCATTACACTTTGATGAACCGACCTCCTCGTACGTTGCATAGTGCACCTTTTGCTTTTGTATGATGTAAAAAGGACCACTTATAGTTCCCTACAGAGATATAGTAAATGTACCAATGTTCCAGGGTACATTACTAAATCTTCCCTTAGTGAGACTCGGAACATCAAGACGTGGATCTGGTCTGAATGAGGCCACATTAAAGACCACATCAAAAGCGCTAAAAGACTGTACCGGCTGAAAAAAGGCATTGTTGGCTCCGGCTTATTCACCCAAAGTGAATACAGTGGGTTTGTTATTCCCCTATTAAGCAGGTATCAAAACAAAAGTTGAAAAAGAAATGTGTCAGATCCAAAGCAACGTGTTCCAGATATCAGCGGGGGGCAAAATGCAGCTGTATTGTTTTTGGATTCACACCAAGATAAAGTAGAAAAAGTTTGATCCAGTTTTCTATATATTGTACCAGCAGCTTCTTCATTAGTGATATACTGACTGTGCATGTACGCCTTTTATTCAGCCGTGACTAATACAGCGTGTTCTCAAATAGATCTTTTCAAAGGGGAGCTCTCAGAAGCCCATCTGAGCCGAGTTTGCCGATAGAAAGATGGATTTTAAGAGGGCGTTTTGTCAAGTTTTATGAAGAGACATCAGTCATCGGTACGTTCGCAGTATAGACGAACACAAACTCAGCACAGTGTGTTTTTCCACGTCTTGTAAAAATAGCTGTCCTGCCTCTGTTGCAGTAATCGTGTTTTCAGCTTTCACCCACGGTTTCAAAACATCTCAGCTTGTATCTCATAGATGTTGTTTAGATGGATTATCAGATCTGTCGGGTTAATACACGGGTGACCCCACATCAACATCACAACTGGCTCTAAACTTGACACTAGACCGGGAGAAGATGACGACTGAACAAGGAGATTTGTAAATGACAAATGTGTGTATGTGCCTTAAGGCCTTTTACATAGATTTTTAGGATCCAACCTCCGTTAAATGCCATTGTTACTGATTGCTTAAAAGTATTCCATATTAATCTGATTTTTGTGGTTAAATAAAGGGTAAAACATTGCGTATATAACACATTTAGTATCACGATATATAAACATTGTTGCCTGTTGATACTGTAACTGATGTGTTTTTTGTGAGTTGTCCAGGTAGAGAATTAAACAAATAATCATTGTATTTGAATTAAGAAATGACAGGCCATTGCATCAGCCTCTCCAACCACCTTTTCTTTGTCTTAAAAAAAGAAAATCATACCAGTGCAGACAGAAATAAGCCATATGGCAATAAAACCTTCTCAAGAGGGGGCGTGGTCCCAGCCAAGCCACGCCCTCACTGCCAAAAATGATCAAATATGAGGTCATGCATGAAGATTTTTTTTAATATAAATTTGAGCACAATCTGACTGTCTTAAAACAAGATTTGCCAATGGGACAAAGCCATTTAGTCTTAAAGAACTATTGCTTTATATTCTTATTCCAAGGGAGACATTTCTTGTATATTTTCAAAACAAGATAATTTTTCTTTCTCCCATTGGCAAATCTTGTTTTAAACTAAGATACATTTTGCCAAATTTGAGACATTTTGTACATATTTTTCAACACTTTTTGCAGTGCTGTGCTGAATTACCGTATGTTTGACGTAACATTTGTAACATTATACAATAAATACATTGGGTCTTCATGTTCTCCTGCCCACATTGATACAATAATGTAACTTATCTTTGTCCGATAGGGTCTAGTGGTTCTGAAAGGTCTTTAGAGCTGAGTGAGTCACTTCTGACACGTTTTTTAAAAGGCACACATCGAAGACCTGTGGCCCATCTTCTGAACTCACTCTTAAAGACAGCCCTACTTTGAGTGAAAATGGAAAAAGAGTCTGCAGTAAGTGTCAAAGTGGATGGACCAAAGGTGTAGGAGAACAGCAGCGTAATCGCAGTCCACACAAGCAAAAGCTGGAACCAGACTGATCTTCACTGGAAATAGCAAATAAATGTCAACATCCAAAGGTCGTCGTCATGGAGTGAGTACAAACGTCTAGGTCCACCATATATACAGTGTGTGAATAATCGGGTTAAAAGTCTATGCAACGTGAATATTTTTATTTTTGCGTATTCTTTTGAAAGTACACAATAGAAAATTGTCTTTTTTGTGGAGAGAAAAACCATTACACTTTATGGTCCAAAAGCTACACACCAACTTTAACTAGCACGCGTAAATCACATCTATTATATTCATCTGTTTATCTCTATATTTTGTGTGCTTTTGTCTGAATAGAAGGGCCTCCAAATAACAGCTTGAATGACAAAAATTGTAAATTCTTAACAATTTGGACGACTGCTTTCTAGCACATGCAAAAATAACAATAAGGAATCGGTTTTACACAGGTGTACTGCGGTAGACTTGACAGAAATAAGTCCCTTCTAAAAATTGTAATCTTGTTTCTTGCAGGTCCGACCTTTTCAAAATATTAGTATTATATAATCTTCACTTAAATATCACAGACCAGGGTCATAACGTGTTGTACAATTTAGGGTATTGGCAAATAGTTGTGATATCCCTGTGTGTGATGCATGCATGTCCAAAAACAATCCTATTTCCCCAAATCTCATCTCTCATTGTTTGCATCCATGAATCTTTCCATTCCTTGTCTTTGTCCTTCTCCTCCTTTCTCCTTTTCATTGACCTTTCATTACAGTTCACTTAAGCGGCATTTAAAAACTCTTAAAACAGGCATTCGATTCATCTTGACCAAACTTGGTGCTTTTAAATGTCATTTCTAAAGGGCAAGGAAGGATAAGGAAGCAAGTTTTTTTTTTTTTTGCGAAATCGAATGCGGCCCTCGTAATGATATAAAACTCCAATATGGCCGCGCACGATGGAACCTGAAGATGAGCCTCCTCCTGTCGTCCTGGTTCCAGCTGTGACCCTCCCACGTCCATCTGTGTAAAACAGATCCAATCATTTACCGCAGCCTCTCCGCACTCACACCACACGATATGGCACCGCACAATCACGGCTTCAAGGCACAACAAAGTAACAGTTACACACAGCTGTACATGCGATAAACTAGGACATTGAGGCCTCTTGATATTACTGACTTAACCACTCTATCGGAGTATAGTCCTAGAAAACAATATATTACATGCACATATCATTAAAAGGATTTGATTTGAGATTGCTTATGATGGAAAGAATCAATATACAGCCAAGTAGTGCGTATTGTAGTGTGTGTCTGAATGGCTGGGATAGGATGGGATTAATATACGTTTTTTAACTTAATTCAAACCATGTACTAAAATTTATTTTATTTTTTTATTTTATTTTTCTGTGAATTATTGATGGTTGATCTTGTGCTTGTTTTAGATGAATACGTGAACTAATGAAAACTGAAATAGTGAGTTTTGCGCCAAAGTAGCTTCTCTCCCAGTTCCCACAAATGTTTCTCTACTTTGTGTTCTTTTTTTGCATTGTTTCTGTAGTTCTTTATGTTTTATAAAGTATCAGGGGTTCCATCTTTTGTCTGTTTCACATCAAATTTCTGAATAAACTCAGGGTTAACCGTTTACAGTTCAGTTCTTAGGTGTATTACAATAAAATTACCACCCTGTGAAATGCCCAACTGCTTCCACTGCTGCTGTGAATGGGTCAATATCTGCACTCCTCATGATCCCTGACAAAAGAATTATAGCCAAAAGCTCATTTCCATCTGTTGTCCCATAGGGTTAGGGTCACAAGGGTTAAATACAGCAACAAAACAGAAACGAAAGAAGAAAAAAAGAAGAAGCTTGCATTCCCGCACAGGCCACACATTAATTGTACATAAAAAATCCATATCATATCAATGCATGGGTGATATTTACTGTATTCGGAGTCTTGTAGTAGTGTTGAAGAAAAAGAAAAAGTTGCAGAATATTTATACCAGCCTTTATTATCAGCGTTTTCATGCTTATTGCTTTATTTTTATCTATCGCCACACGCAGGCCTCCCCCTCACACTTAGCTGAAAACGCCCTCATAGGAGCGTTCTCTTTTTGTGCAATTTCCAGTTTCACATGAGAAAATGCAATAAATGAGGTCCTACGCATGTGAAAGACCTGGTAAAACAACCAAAATCTGTTAAAAGTTGATGCTTGAAATGTCCCCTTTAAGAAGTGAAATATCAAATGTAGTTGTGAGAATTGAACTAAAACAATATTTGCAGCCTTGAGGCGACAGTGGCTCAGTTGGTAGCGCTTTGGTCTTTTTGGATGTGATGGTGATGTGTTCAATCCCCAGTATGAGACATGTCACCTGCACCCACTGATGTCTGCTGTCGTTGTGTCTCTGGGCAAGACACGTAACACCGCTCTGCCTGAAGTTTCCTCTCCTGAAAGACACAGGCCCTTTCATTGCTGACAGAGACTTTGGTTGGACCCACCACCTGCAGGAGGATCGGTGTGGAGGGTAGTAGCTTTGAGAATTGGGCAGCAGCTCTGATTGCCAGCCCCTCCGACCCAGAAATAGAGTAATAACAAAGATGTTTTAATTCGACAGTCACCAACATTCAATTCAATGTATTATTGTATAGCCCTAAATCACAACAGTAGTTTTCTCGAAGGACTTTATAAAACTGTTGAATTCGCACAAGAAATGCCATGATAAAAAACGCCATGGGTCCATAATCCATCCATCCATTTTCTTCCCCTTAATCCATTTCTGGGTCGGGGGGGT
>JAPMNZ010923102.1:0-19807 GCA_029875035.1 Pomatoschistus microps
CACAACATCCCCAACTACAACCACAACATCTCCAACTACAACCACAACATCTCCAACTACAACCACAACATCTCCAACTACAACCACAACATCTCCAACTACAACCACAACTTCTCCAACTACAACCACAACTTCTCCAACTACAACCACAACTTCTCCAACTACAACCACAACTTCTCCAACTACAACCACAACATCCCCAACTACAACCACAACATCTCCAACTACAACCACAACATCTCCAACTACAACCACAACATCTCCAACTACAACCACAACCTCTCCAACTACCACCACAACATCTCCAACTACAACCACAACCTCCCCAACTACACGCACATCTCCTACTACCACTATAAGTAGCACTACACCATGTTTCTGTGTCTTCAATGGAACGCATTACAAAGCAGGTATGATGAAAAGCACTATATCTACCTTTTATTTTTTTAATAGCTTTTTACAGTGAAATGTATTCTACGTCTACGTTTAGGGGAGGTCATTTTTAACATGGAACACCTCGGTTCAGGAGTTTGTCTCACAATGATTTGTTCCGATGTTTGTGAACTTAGCAACAAGACTGAGTTGTGTTGTCCGGATTGGGAGGTTGCAGTAAGTTTTTGAAAAAAATTTCAGTCTAACTATGAATGAACCACGAATATGCCTGGAATTTTGATTGATCAATAATAACTGATTGCTTCCTAACTCTAGCAAAATGAGACTTTTTTCCTTTGCAATTGCACCATGGCACGATGCATTGAAAACAACACAATTGAAATAGTTCCTTATGAGTGCCCACCTCTTCAAGACATAGAATGCAGCAATGGAAAGAAACCAGTTCCAGTGTACGATGAATATTACTGTTGTCAATATATGGCTTGTGATTGTAAGTAAGCTTTATAAAGTTGAATGTAAAACAAAATAATGTAATAACAATTTTTTTTTTTTTATCAGGTCTGTGCGAGGGCTGGGGAGATCCTCATTATATAACCTTTGATGGATTGTTTTATAGTTATCAAGGAAATTGCACATATGTTTTGATGGAAGAAATTACACCAAAATACAATCTGAAGATTTATATTGATAATGTATATTGTGACCCCACTGAGGATGTGTCCTGTCCTCGATCTATTATTATTTCATACAGATCACAAGTGATAACACTAAAGAACCATAATCTCATCGGGGCTGCTCAGCTAGAGGTAAAACAGCCGATTCCCATATGATCTATTCAATGTACAAACATGATTGAATCTTATCTTCATCTAGGCAATCAAAGACGGAATAACACTGACATTACCTTACTCACTGGGAGGAGTTAAGGTCATGTCCACTGGCATAAATTTAGTTTATGAGATTCCCTATCTCAAAGTGATCATTACTTTTGGTATAACTGGATTTACCTTGAATCTTCCATATGAACATTTTGGTAGAAACACTCAAGGCCACTGTGGTATGTGTCTTATTCATGTAGCCCATACAATAGCTTGTACTTCGGGGCAGATGGAGTCACTGTCGTTTGTCTAATAGGGACCTGCAACAACAACCAGGCGGACGATTGCATGTTACCTAGTGGTCAGCTGGCCGGGAGCTGTGATGTGATGGCTGACTATTGGCTCGCACATGATATTTACCAACCAAGCTGCCAGATACCCTCTGTGGTACCAACAAGCAACCCTGGACCACCTCCAACAATGATTCCCTGCAGGCCAGACTCAATGTGTGACATGCTTCATAGCAGGTATGTGTACTAAACAGAACATGTTAAATGTATGCATCATATGGGGTCAATAACTTTCATATATTTATTATTATTTTGTCTTATTATAGTGTGTTTGCCGAGTGCCACGCGTTTGTCTCACCAGACAGATTCTATCAAGGTTGTGCATTTGATAGCTGCCATGTTGCCAATCCTGCAGTTGAGTGTACGAGTCTGCAGACGTACGCTGCTGCATGTGCCCAGGCTGGAGTTTGTCTGCACTGGAGGAACCACACCACACTCTGTAGTAAGGGATTCTATCTTCAGTCACGTTGCATACAGTCATACTTAATGTGTGGGTGTAAAATGTGTGACATGAAACAAGCATCCAAAAGAAGAGCAGATCATCTTGTGGGGAATAATGTTCAGTTTTATGTTTTTGTCTTTGCTGATTTAATAGCTGGTCCAGCAAAGTGCACCTACAGTACACAGGTAACGTGAGGGGCGTTTCACAGTGTAGAAGGCACAGAAGATTAAGATTAAGATTAGGTAGATCCTTTATTCGTCCCAGTGATCCCAGTGATCCCAGAGCAGATGTACACCTTTGACCAGTGAAATCTGAGTCATATTGTGTATGGCAGTTGGACCAAACTACATTAGGCTAGTGGCTCAGTGTCTGATATGATCTGGCAAAAGCTAGACGCCGTAAAGGTGATACAGTATGCCTGAATGATCTTTGCCCAAATGCAATATCCTTGCTTATTAACAAAAAATGTGTGTTGACTTTCTAGGTAAAAGCAAGTCATGAAGAGCCTTGAAAGTCAAAAAAATCCAAAGCACTCGTGGTCAATAGTTTAGAGAGTTAAAAATATCCTTGCTTTTTTGTTCATTCTTTTTTTCATGTGCAGACTATGTAGCCCTGTTCTTTCTCTCAATACAACAGGCAGCAATTGTCCATCAGACAAAGTGTACAAACCCTGTGGCCCTGCTGAACAGCCAACATGTGATGACAAGTAGGTTCATAAATGTTTGTTCATTAAAACGTGTTTCATTTTAATGGAGTCGTCTACCCTTTCAGAGCAAATGAGCCTTCTTTAAACTTCACCACAGAGGGTTGCTTTTGTCCAGATGGAATGAAGCTCTTCAATAAGGACTCTGGAATATGTGTCAGCAAATGTGGTATGTGTCGCAAATCTTATAGGTTTCACACGTTGTATCAAAATTATTGTTGAGACTAACAGTATTTTTGATTAACTGTATGATAACAGGATGTCTGGATCCTGAGGGCAATCCCAGAGAAGTCAGTGAATATTAACAGTATTATGTTTGATGCT
The DNA here is from genome assembly GCA_029875035.1 of Pomatoschistus microps. NCBI lineage: Eukaryota > Metazoa > Chordata > Actinopteri > Gobiiformes > Gobiidae > Pomatoschistus > Pomatoschistus microps. The sequence goes on from JAPMNZ010923102.1 coordinate 3,031, forward strand.
TCATTGGTTTTGCAGTTTGTCATATCTTCATAACATGTTGTGTTGTTTAGTTTAATGAAAGGTTTGAATATAAATGCCAAAACTGCATTTGTGAGGAGGCCACCAAAACTGTGACATGTAAACCAAAAGTATGCCCTCCTTCACCAACAACAAACTGCTCTGGGCCTGGATTTGTCGTTGTCAACCAAACCAATCCTGCAGATCCCTGCTGTTCAACCTTAACTTGCCGTAAGATTTTGTAATTAATATTATATTTATAGTTGGAAGAATGTCTGACAAATAAATGTTTTATTGATAGAATGCCAAAGCAACACATGTCCAGTGTACAGCATGAACTGCCCAGTTGGGTACACACCTGTTTTTGGTGTCCCAGTGGGAAAGTGCTGTCCGGAGCACACATGTGGTAAGGATTTATATTGTTTGAGTGCAATAGTATATATTCACAAGATTACATATTGATTTACTTGTTGTTTTCCATTTGAACAGAACCTAAAAGAGTCTGTGTGCACAAAGGAATTGAATACCAGGTCAGAATATTTTGATTGAACAACAGTTTTATGTTTTTGGTCATCAGCTTAGAATGTTTTAATCATTTTTTTCCAAATTCTTTCTAGCCTGAATCACCTGTTCCTGGAGCGGGCCAGTGTCAGGACTGTTCATGCACCAATGAGGTGGACCCACGCACTGGTCTGTTCAAAATTAACTGTGTGTTTCAACAGTGTAATGAAAAATGTGACATGGTAAGAATTTATTATTATTAAGTTCAAAATAGAGGCAGCTAGAAGGTTCTTTTAATAAGACAAAGAATGTTAAAAAGCTTGTCCTGCTTACTTAACTGACACGTTTCTGCGGTAGACTTCCGCCTTTCGTCCGAGGTGGCGCGTGATGCCGTGACGTCTCTTATCAGCTATTGTTACCGGTTGCGGCCAGTCTGACAGATCGGGCAGATGCATCTAACTGACCACACCCCCTCATATCCATCAAACTCACCACGCCCGCCGTCGTGCTATGGTCTCTGGAGAAGTGAGTCCCACATGTGAGCCAAGGTATAATAGGCCCCCATTGACAACAACCACAACAATATCCCCAACACCCTCAGATTTCAGGAAGCAGGGCACACAGACCATCAATTACAGACAAGGGGGCCTATACCTTGTCCCACGCAAGGGACTCACCTCTCCAGAGACCACAGCGCATACCATACCATGAGCAATGAATAAATAAAGGAAGAGAGGATACACCCTGATCAGTCAGACTGCCCAAATCCAGTAACAACAGTCGATAAGAGATAAGAGAACCTTTAGTCGTCCCACAGTGGGGAAATTTCAATGTTGCAGCGCACATACAGGACAGCATGTAAGGAGCACACAAAATATACAACAAAAGGAGCTTCAATGCTTCACATGTCGCACTATCAGATGTATAATGTCAGGGAATTAAGCAGTACTACCTTCTCTACACTCTTTGTCTTAGAAGAACCCTCTAAGCCTCATACCTGAAGAAATATATGCTGGGAAAAAAATGTTTCAATGTTTAACAGGGATATGAATATGTTGAGCCTGTTGGAGATGAATGTTGTGGGAAGTGTGTCCAAACACATTGTATCTTTAATATCAATGGCACAAAGCATATTCTCAAGGTAAACATTGCTATCATCCACAAACTGTATGTACATCATATTTTGGTATTAACACAACACTTGGGTGGTAATTGACAGCATGGAGCAAGCTGGTCTACAACTAACAATAAGTGTGAGCATTTCACTTGTATCATGAGTGGTGACATCTTCACTGCTATCAGTTCACAAGTTATCTGCCCAACCTTCCAGGAGAGCATCTGCCAGCCAGTGAGTACTATTTTCACAAGTCTTGAGTATAATACAAACTGAATCAATGCATTAGAACAGATTCTACTTCCACTTTCTTCCCTTTACTTTGTTATGACGCTTGTAGGACACTATTCAAACTGCTGCAAACGGCTGCTGTAAGACATGTAAGTTACGGGGGTTTATTTAATATGAAATATCATCCACACAGAAACATATTCTTCTGGAACATGCTTATTAAACATCAACTTTTGTTGAAGGTGTGGAGAAGGAGAAAGCCTGCAAATTGGTGTCTATGAAAACTCTTCTCACACACAAGAACTGCCAGTCTGTAGAGGCTGTAGAAGTACCATATTGTGAAGGTTCTTGCAACACTTTCACCAAGTAAACTCTCTTCTTATTTACCATAAATATTATGTATTTTGAGCATACTCTATTGATGCTGTCTTGACTGTCTGCAGATACTCCTCAGCAGCTGACAACATGCAGCACTCCTGTGCCTGCTGTAAAGAAACGCGTTTCAGTAACCGCACTGTGGACCTGCTCTGTCTGAACGGGGATGTGGTTCATCACTCGTACATCCATGTTGAGGCGTGTGGCTGCGGACAAACGGACTGCACCAGAGCTGCCCCACTGGGCCGCAAGAGGAGAAGCATCTCAGTGGTCTAACACTTCAGATGAATACAAAGTCTTTGTATGTGAAAAAATAAAATAAAAAACTATGTAGACAAATAGACAAATAAAGCATTCCACAAAAATACCCTTTTGTCTCCATTTTGAAAATCAACAGTCGAAGTATATTAATTATTAAGCTCAATAGTCTCATAGAACAAATCCAACCAGTTCTAAAGGATTGTGAATAAGAGGAGTTCTACCTTTACAAGTTTGCACACTTCTGTCTTTTTGCACAATCTGAGTGATTCCACATGCCAAATGTGACATGTACATTTCTCCATTGAGAGATAAATAAGGTTTTTGTTGTATTATTTTATCTTAACCATCCAGACATCAAGGCTCTGCTCTTGACACATATGCAGTGATGGAAATATACTAAATGTGTTTAGTTCCAGAGAACCAATTACCTGCACAAAAAATATGATGTAGCATATAGCGTGATATAAAGTTCAATATTCTAAATACTATAAATATAGGCCATTGATGCTGAAGGAAAAGTCAAGTTGTGATTTTCTTTCATGACTATTACCTAACTGATAAAATACCACATCTTGTGACTGTACAGAACTTCAAGAAGAAGGGTTAGACCTGCCTGAATACTGGACAATAACTAATCTGAAATAGTCACTTGAGCAGAAAGGACTGGAGGGAACTTTACGAGGAGAGACATTTTTATTTGACCAAACACTTGAAGATGAGTTTGGGGTTTCGGTTTTGTAGCATTTGCCACAAGCCTTGGTCTATACCTCATCACCTCATAGGTTTGCACCTAAGCAATATTTTACCATTGAAATTGGATATTTTGGGGCCTTTGAATAAAACATAAATACAACCTAACTCAAGCATCCAGTTAATGTCAGTGGACTCTGATAATTATGATAATTATAATGACTATAATGTATTGTGCTTTTCTGGACACTGAAAGACCTGGCCTCCCCTGAGATCTCCCAACACAGTATTAACCAGGCCATGCCCTGCTTACCACCAGAGATTAGGCTTTCTTATGCCGGTATGGCCCAATCAAGCATTTCCACAACCTAGTCTTTTTTTTACTCAAATTGAAAAAATAAGAGAGGTATTGAAATGTCCTTTGTAGATTCCAATTTAGTATTTTGCATAATTGTGCTCTGTAAGTACAATGATCTCTGTACATACTGAGCAATATGTTTCTTCCTTGAATTTTAGGATGAATGTCTACTGTTGACTCTCTAAACACAGTTATGGTCCACTTATATCAAGATGGAGCCATCAAGATATTTTCAAAGGGGCAGGTGTGGTTACCAATGTAAGAATAACAATGTACAACTCTATTATTACAGTTCTATACTTTGTTTTATGACTCCACCTCATCAGTCAACAAACAATTACTATATTATGTCTCTTAACATCCTCCGCCGAGACAAGTGCAGTATCATGAGAACTGCAGCCATGTGGTTTCCACTACTATGGCTTACTGTTGGATCTGCACTCGCAGGTGAGCAAGTCATACTGTATATATATATATGTATATATATATATATATACGTTTCAACATCATTTAGATGTTATCCTTATTTATCTTCTTGTTGTCCTCTCTACAGGCAGTAAATCGATGCAAAAAAACCCTAACCAAAATATGGTTTATATGGCAGGGCCATTTAAACCATTTATGGCAGGGACCACTCCTGCACCCACCTCAATTGTCAGAGGTAAGTTAAGTGAATAAAAAACTTGTTTTTTCATAAATTTGCTGAATTTCATGTCAGAGAGTGAGATCAATCCACATTTATGCATGGTTTGGACTTGAACACATCTGCATTCATGGGTTAGATGGATTGTTTTAAAAAAGTGTTCATGGTGGTGATTGAATATGTCCATCCATTCATCCATCCACACACACTTCCTCCAGCTCAATCACGGGAATCCCAAGGCATTCCCAGGCCAGCTGAGAGATAGTGTCTCCAATGTACCCTTTATCTTCCCTGGGGTCTCCTCCCTGGGTAAGTGTCCAGGAGGCATCTGAAACAGACGCCCGAGCCACCTCAACGTGGAGAAGCAGCGGCTTTACTCCGAGCCCCTCCCGTGTGACTGAGCAACTCAACATATCTCTAAGGGAGCGCCCTGCCACTCTGTGGAGGAAGTTCATTTCGACCACTTGCATCCTTGTATCACAAAGCTCATGACCAGAGGTGAGGGTGGGTTTTGATCGGATCAGTGGATCCAACTCACAAACCAGGCGGTGATCGGGTGACATCTCCGAGCCTCTGGCGTAGGATGTACTGGTGTCACGTGCACTGGTGGACACCCTTGTGCTCAAACCTGGTGTTTGTCATGGACAAAGTGTAACTAGCACAGAAGTCCAATAACTGAACACCGCTCAGGTTCAGGGGTTCTTCCCAATCCCCCCTCTCCAAGTGTGACTGTCATTGATAATGTATAGTGCAGAAATGTAATTGCTTTTTAATGTTAATATTATTGTTATCATTCAGGTGTCAAGGCTTCTCATGACCAGCTCTGCAGCACTTGGGGAAATCATCATTATAAGACCTATGATGGAGATTTCTTTCAGCTGCCACGTGCCTGCAATTACGTCTTCACACGTCACTGTAAAGGCAGTTACGAGACTTTTAACATTCAGCTGGAGCGAAAGAGGAACCTCCAAGAGCCCAGTCTTCACAGAGTCGAGATGAAACTTAATGGAGTTGAGGTTGAACTGTACAAAAACAACATTAAGGTCAATGGTCAGCCGTAAGTCTGGTTTAACTTCCATTTATCTAAGGATGTTTTATAACTTTCTAATATTAAAGACATTTTTTCCCCCTGTAGTGAAACAGTGCCATACAATGCTGACGGTGTTTCCATCCAAAGAGAGCAGTCTTATATAAAGATTAAGGCTGAGCTGGGATTGGTGGCCTTCTGGAATGAAGAGGATGCTTTCTGGGTGAGTTTTTCTTGTTAGTCTACATGGTTGGAATAATTTGTACTAATGTCGTTGACAAAGTGTTGAAAATTTGATTCCTTAATTCTGAGATTTCATGAATCACAGACAGCTCTTTAAATAAGTGTGGCCATAACTAAAGATCCAACCAAATGCGGTTTTTCACTTTAAAAACTGTGAAGAGTTGTTTTGTTCAAGCACTGAAAGAATGAAAATGATATTCCTGTTTTTGATGTTGCGTATCAAATTGGTCCAAAACCAAACAACTGGGAAATGTCCTGTGAAAAGTGTGGACTATGTGTGGGATTCATATTCAAAACAAAGAAGTAATATGCATATGTCATGTTTTTAGGTTGAGTTAAAAGATAAATTTCAAAACCAAACTTGTGGAATCTGTGGTGATTTCAACGGAGAACAACACTATAATGAGTTCATAGATGGTAAAAAAAAAAACGTTAATTCCAATATTTTATATTAACTTAACTATTCTTAACCACTACATTTTATTTAAGAAATTGGGGAAACCAAGTCCCTCGAAAGCTTTGCAGAGGAATGGAAAGTGGATGGTCCGAAAGATAAATGCAAAGAAATCAATTCTCCAGACATGAAGCTTTGTGCCACCAAGGTGTGACTAAACACTAAAGCTAACATTGAACATTTTTGAAATAAAAATAATCTTTTTCTCTTGTTCAGGGTACCTTTTGTGAGGACATCCTAACAAGCTTATCCTTTAGCATGTGTAAAGATCTGGTTGATGTTGACTCGTTCATTGATACCTGTAAAAAAGACCAATGCCATAATAAGAACCACAACAGCAGCTCCCTGTGTGCGACTCTGTCAGAGTTCTCTCGACAGTGTGCCCATAATGGGGGTCAGCCTGGACGCTGGAGGAGGGCTGCCCAGTGCGGTACGTGTGTTTTACAATTGATGTAGCAACACCCATGCGATTATTATGTTGTATTATGCTTTGGCTTGACAGATTTTAACTGTCCTTCAAACATGGAGTATCAAGAGTGTGGAAGTCCCTGTAAAAACACTTGTCGCAATCCAGAGGGAGGCCAAGTGTGCACCCGGCACTGCGTGGACGGATGTTTCTGTCCATCAGGTAAATTCATTTATTCTGGAAACACCATAGGAGCCATAAATTGAATATATTAGTGGGCTGTGGGTTTGTGATTGGGGGATGTGCGGGATGCAGGTCACGTGGTTACTGGGGCGGTGTCTACTTAGTTCTCACCTCAGTTTTATGAATGAAATGAGTAGTAGAGAGGGGGGGGGTCGCCGTAGTTTTTGTTGACCGTTCGTTTGTGTTTGTTTAGTTGTGCCTTCGTTTGCTCACTGTTTTGTTCAATCTCAAGACGTCTGTCATGTTATCACCTCATCCGTATATCTGTTCATTAAAACGCCACCGAACGCAATCCATGTCGAAGTGTGCTCTGTGACAGCCAAGCAGCTCGTCTTACAATTAGTCAAACCCGGTTTTCTCCTCTCAAGCGGCAATAGGCTCTAGAGTCGCTACAACCCCCGACAACTCCTGTTCACATGCAGTCTACAGCAGCCTTGTAAAACAACTATTCATATTTAGGGGCTTGAAAAAGTATTAATACCCCACAACATTTTCCACATTCTGTTATGTCACAACAACATTCAGTTTTGATCATAATTTATGTACAAACTGGTAAACAAATGTTAGGATAAACTTCCACCTCAGCTTTCAGCTTATATTCAAAATTGTCTTGCATATTGTCCCATCCACCTTACCATCAATGATGCAACCACTCAAAAATAACAACATCCAGAATATTACAGATATCCAAACGGACTGACAACAAGTGGAGAGGTTTAGATTTAAACACACAAATACACAAACTGAAACACAGGTGCAATACAACACACATGAAACCCACTCAAAAGCACAAAACAAACCAAAGTATCAAAACATAAAAAAGATCCACACGATGACTGCTATACCCACATGAATGCAAATGTGAATAATTTCCCTCCAGGAACTGTCTGGGATGACATTTCCAATAAAGGCTGTATTCCAGTCGGTTCCTGTCTCTGTGAACACAAAGGTGAACCAAAGAGATGGTACTCAGACAAATGTCAGGAATGGTAAGTAAAGACGCAGAAGATGTTGGTCATGTAAGTGAAATAACAAAGTAAGTAAGTTATATTCCATTATAGCACATGTGTGGATGCCAAATGGGAATGTGACAGCAAACAGTGTCCCGGGGTCTGCTCCATTCTGGGCGGCGCTCACGTTTCCACATTTGATGATAAAACTTACGCATTCCATGGAGAGTGCTCCTACACACTATCCAAGGTTTGTAACTGTGCCATTTGTTGTACACTTGAAATTCAGTTCTAAAGTCATATGTGTGTGTTTTTTTCTGTAAAGGAAACCAATGGGACCTTCAATATTGTTGGTGATCTTTACAAATGTGGAAATTCGGATCACTCTACATGTCTGTCCTCAGTGTCAGTGCAGATGCCAAAAAGCTCGGTATATTAAAGAAATGCATTTTTTATTTCAGATAGTCATGCGTCTCTGCTTTTTGTATAACACGAAGTATGTATTTGTGTTCAAAGCTGACTATTGATGACAGTGGCAAGGTATTTTCTAATAAACAAACTACCACACTTCCTCTTATACTGGGTAAGATTCAAATATTTGTGCTCCGATTACAGTGTTTTTGTTAATATCGGCAAATTAAAACTTCTTCCTTTCCCAGATGAGGTAACCGTGTTTCAGCCATCCAACTTCTATATAATCGCACAAACCATCTTCGGGATCACTCTTGAAATCCAGATTGAACCAGTTATGCAGATCTACATTAAATCATCACCATCTAATAAAGGAAAACTAAAGGGTAGGTAATATTCTCTCAAGCCTGATTATTGTCTCTAAAGGACTTTATTGGTAATGATTTGCTCTGATAGTTGTTGGGTAGTGATCAAATTTGGTGTCTTGAATCTTGACGAATGTATAAATATGTTGTCAACAGGTCTTTGTGGAAACTTTAATGATAACATTCGCGATGACTTTGAAACCACAAATGGACCTCGTGAAGAAATAGCCGCCATGTTTGCCAACGAATGGAAGTTTGACCAAACTTGCAAAGACGTGGATGTGCCACAGGGGAATCCTTGTGATTTGAGTATGGACAGAGGTAAAAATAAAATAATAATACATGGATAATATTCCAAAATATATGTTACCAAAAAAATAATTAAAAAACATATGTGTGTTACAGAGAGATTTGCGATTGAGAGGTGTGGAAAGCTGACAGAAAAAAATAGCGTTTTTTCTGAATGCCACCGAACAATTGATCCAGAAGCCTACAAACATGTGAGCACTGATTTTACTCATTTTCAATAAAATAACAATAAGGGTTTGGGTTAGATGACCTCGCTCCCATTTCATGACTCTGGTCTGTGAAAGGCGCTAAATAAAAAAACTTACTTGAGCAGTATGTAAAAAAATCTGGCCAAAAGTGGTACTGCAACCTCTCCCACTCTCCCTGACTCAGGTTGCCAGATATGCAGACGAATCCAGCTGGCAACATAATATATGACTAGACAAGAGTTTTGACAACAACAAATCTATAACCAACACCTTTTTCATAAAGGCCCCGATAGAAGTCTTCATTTTTTTGTCGTTAATGATTTGAGAATCATAACGAGACCTTTTTTAGTTTACGGCCACTTGATACTTTACCAGTGAGATTAGCTCGATGCTGTGAGTTCTGGATACCCGGATCATGGACTTTCTGATGGTGAGGGCGGGACATCGAAATTTAAACAATAACAAGATTTAGGGGCTGTAAAACAAATTTTGAAATCCAAATATCTCAGCTGAACTACTGTTATCAGAAAGTATTAAAGAAGTATTGGAAAAGAGCATGTTTTATTAATGCCTTTTGACAGATTAGGGCCATTTAAATTGTAAATCTTAGATATTGCTACTTCAATTGAAGGTATATAGGAGGATTTTCTACTTGAATCATCAACACTATTGGTCCTGCCAATTGTCACTCATTTTGGTAAAACGTGCTTGTCGAGTTTTGTTCAAAAAGTGGAGAGGGTGGTTCTTTCCTAAAATTTGGAAAAATCCTCCTATATACCTTTATAAATGCCATATAGACATTCTTTGGAGATAAACTGTGACAGCATCAGACTTAGTTACAAGTTGGGGCAATCAAATATTTGAGCAATAAAGATAAGTGTAAAAAAAACAATAAGTAGAATGCCATACTATGTATCATTCAAAGCAAAGCAAAAGTCTGGAGATGAGTGGGAAGCAGACCTTCATCAGAAAGATTACAAAGTGCATCTTTAACCAATATCTGCAACACTCTTTGTATTTATACTTAAGTGCATATCTTTTTCTCGCACAGACTTGCATTTATGACACTTGTGCGCATGAAAAAAGTGAGAAGGCTTTGTGTGCTGCCATTTCCTCTTACGTACACGACTGTGCCGCTGAAGGGATCACTTTGGAAAACTGGAGACAAGACGTCTGCCGTGAGTACTTCCACTTATGTAAACTTGCACATGCAGAACAGTTCACAAGCAAATAATGCAGTTGAAATTGACAGAAAAATAATGGGGTTTTGTGATAGCCGAGACTCAGGGTGGGGCTTATTCTCAGGCTATCTGTCAAGTTGATTTGGAAACTTCCTCTTTGATGATGATTTAAGCCAAAACATGAGAGAGTGGGTGCACTAAGACAAACAGTGACATTCAAGATTTTAATTTCCATTTGCAGTTATAAACCACATTGGAATGCTTGTGAAAAAGCACACAGTGTGCATCACATAACAAATGTAAAAACACGTATCATCGTAAATAAAATGTTTCCCTCTTTAGAAAACAACAGCTGCCCTGCAAACTTTGTTTATGGATACAAGATGACGAGCTGCGGCCGTACCTGTCGCCACCTCAGTGAGCCTGACCCTGCGTGTCAGATCAAATTCACTCCTGTAGATGGCTGTGGCTGCAGCGAGGGAACTTATCTGACGGACAACGGTGACTGTGTGTCCGCCTCGGAATGCCCCTGTTATGTTGGAGATAAAGTTCTGCACAATGCACAATATGTAACAGTTCAAGGGAAAGCATGGTGAGTTTAAACATTTGATGAAAATAGGCCTAAAATACATTGGACTGATGATATATTATTATAACAGCAAATGTATCAATGGAAAACTAAAATGTACAGGAATTACACACAATGAAGGTATGTAACTCACTTCCTTGTTATCTTTCTTAGTCCCTTTCCAATAATAAAACATAATTAGCTATATTCTTCAAATGTTCTAGAATGCCAACATCCCAAGAAATATTTCAACTGCAGTGAGGCTGGCGCTGGAGCCCAAGGGGCTGAATGTCAAAAGACATGTCACTCTTCGGACAACAGATGTGTAAGAAAAAATGCACAAATTGAACGCATTGTATCGCTGTAGTTAAATCAGAGCATTTATTATTGTTATTTTTCATGTTTGGCAGGAGAGTAGACACTGTGTATCGGGCTGTGTGTGTCCCCGTGGTCTGGTGTCTAATGGGGATGGAAAGTGCATCGAGGAGGAAGACTGCCCTTGCACACACGGAGGCGTTACTTATGAGCGTGGGGATTCTATCAACGTTGATTGTAACAGCTGGTAATTATAACAGCATTTCGATTTTAGCTGTCCTTGGATTTTCACTTAATTTTGTGTTAAAAATTCTGAAAATTATGTTTTCAGCACCTGCCAGGGCCGAAAATGGGCATGCACCAAGAAAGTTTGTGATGGAACATGCACTCGATATGGAGAAGGAAATTACATCACATTTGACCAGAAGAGGTTCTTTTTCAGTGGATCATGTGAATACACTTTGGCACAGGTACAAACATTTCCATTACAATTTAAAGTCCATGTCAGACTATCACACTATTGTCATCTTGCTGTATACAGGACTATTGTGGGAAGGATGAGAATGGCACCTTCAGAGTTCTGATCAGAAACCACCCATGTGACACAGAGGGGGACTGCATGACAATCACAGTTTTTCTCGGGGTAAATAAGTGTATATCTGTGACAATATGCACTGTATAATAACAGCTGTTGACCCAAATGTGTTGTTGTTTACAGAACGACAAGATTGTTTTTGATGAAGAAAGTGTCAAATTGCCTGAATGGACAGGAAATGGCATACCATATAAGATCCACACAGTTGGCCTCTATCTCGTAATGGAAGCAGAAACTGGTATTGTGTTAATGTGGAATAGGGGGACAACAATCATGATAAAAATTAAATCTACATTCAAGGTAACCAAATATATAAAAAAGTTTTGGATTAAAGACAAGGCTCTAAACATGTAGACCATTTGTTTCAGGGAAAAGTCTGTGGCCTATGCGGTAATTATGATGACAACATAAAGAATGACTGGACCACCAGATCAAATGAAGCAGTAGTGGAAGCATTTGAGTTCGGAAATAGTTGGAAAAAGTCTTCAACTTGTGGAGACGAGAAGCCTTCAAACAACTCTTGTGATTTATATTCACACCGGCATGCATGGGCCAAAAAACACTGCAATATTATACTCAGCTCTACTTTCAATGAATGCCATTCAAGGGTAAGACATAATATAATTACAAATGTGTTTTCTCCTCATTTGACTTGTAATATCTGTAGTCACAATTATAATGAATATTCAAAAAACATAGTGTAATTTGTAATAAATAATAATAAATATAATAACACAATATGAATAAATATATTAAAAAAGAATAACAATTATAATGTTCCGGACAACTTTGTCAGATCTTCTTTTCATTTTTGATTACATACTTCCAAGGCTATCATTGTCTATGTTTAAATGTAGTTTTCGTCTTTGAAAAGGTTGAAGCACAAGAATATTATGATGCCTGTGAGAGGGACACATGTGGGTGCAACACAGGAGGAGACTGTGACTGTTTCTGTTCTGCTGTTGCTGCTTATGCTGCAGCATGCAACAAGGCAGGAGTGTGTGTAAGATGGAGAACCCCCACTATTTGCCGTGAGTTTGACCTGTATTTTTACACATTTTTGATGTAATTTACACATACAAGAGGTGTTTCAACAAGTGTTTTTTTCTATCTCCTTTAGCTCTGTTTTGTGATTACTACAACACTGATGGACATTGTGAATGGCACTATGAGCCTTGTGGAAAATCTTGTATGAGCACTTGCAAGAATCCCTCTGGAAAGTGTTTCACTGAAATCCCAACATTAGAAGGTATAATTATAATCAACTATTGTTTCCAAATTAAAGGTTTTAACATAAGATTCTGCAAACCATTACTTTAATGCAACAACCAAATTGATTCATTGTTTTTATAAGCAACATGACAATACAATACAATATTTACAAACTATCTATCCATCTATAGCCGTAAACCATTTTGCGCTTAGAGTGTGGTTGACAACCGAAAGAATTTCCGATCACACACTTATTTATCCAGAGCTCTATAACCTCTAGCCATGGGGCCCACAGCAACATCACACACCCCTGATGTAGACCCACATTCACAGAGAACTACTCACTCACCCTGCCAGCTACTTTCTTTTGCTTTTTCACACACACACGTATAGAAATACCTGATCTACACAACCTCTACCTATCATTCAGTTTCAGTTTCAGTTTATTCTTCTTCACAATATCACACATTTATTCATACATTGAGTTTGTATCTAATTTCGTAACACTGGGATCCACACTGCTCATCCTCTAAAGCAAATTCACTTACTCCATCCATTCATTTTCTTCCGCTTTGCCCGTTGACGGGTCGCGGGGGCAGCAGTCTAAGCAGATACGCCCAAACTTCCCTATCCACGTAAACTTCCTCCAGCTCGTCCGGGGGACCCCAAGGGCGTTCCCAGGCCAGCTGAGAGACATAGTCCCTCCAGCGTGTCCGGGTCTCCCCGCGGCCTGCTCGGAACACCTCCACAGGAAGGCGTTCAGGAAGCATCTGGATCAGATGCCGGAGCCACCTCGACTGGTTCCTCTCTGGACGTGGAGAAGCAGCAGCTCTACTCCGAGCTCCTCCCGTGTGACTGAGCTCCTCACCCTATCTCTAAGGGAGCGCCCCGCCACTCTGCGGAGGAAGCTCATTTTGACCACTTGTATCCGCGATCTTGTTCTTTCAGTCATTACTCGATACTGGTAAATCAAGAGCTTTGCCTTTTGGCTCAGCTCCCTCTTCACCACAACGGTCCGATACAGCTACCGCATGACTGTGAACATTGCACCAATCCACTTGTCAATCTCACGCTCCATCCTTCCCTCACTCGTGGACAACACCCCAAGATACTTGAACTCCTCCACTTGAGGATGGAGAGCCACCCACATGGAGAGGGCAAGGCACCTTTTTCCAGTCGAGCACCATGGCTTCGGATTTGGAGGTGCTGATTCTCATCCCAGCCGCTTCACACTCTGCTGCAAACCGTCCCAGTGCATGCTGCAGGTCCTGGTTCGTTGGAGCCAGCAGGACAACATCGTCTGCAAAAAGCAGAGATGAAATCCAGAGGTCTCCGAACCGGAACCCCTCCAGCCCTTGGCTGCGCCTAACGGCCAACATGGACCGGAAACAGGTCTGACTTACTGCCGGCAATGCGAACCCCCCAAAGAACACACAGGGGAACACGGTCGAACGCCTTCTCCAAATCCACAAAGCACATGTGGACAGCTTGGGTGAACTCCCACAAACCCTCCGATGGAGAGTATAGAGCTGGTCCAGTGTTCCGCGGCCGGGACGAAAACCACACTGCTCCTCCTGAATCCGAGATTTGACCATCGGTTGAAGTCTCCTCTCCAGTACCTTGGAGTAGACCCTAACCGGGGAGGCTGAGGAGTGTGATCCCACGATAATTGGAACACACTGTCCGGTCCTCCTTCTTGTGGAGGGGGACCAGCATCCCGGTCTGCCACTCCCCTGGTACTGCCCCCAAGCGATACGCGGTGTTACAGAGACGTCAGCCGAGACCCACTATATCCAGAGATTTTAGATAGCCTGGACGGATCTCATCCACTTCCGGAGTCTTGCCACCAAGGAGGCTGCCAACCACCTTGGTGACCTCAGCCAGGGAGATAGAGGTATCCGCCCCAACATCCTCAGCTTCTGCTTCCGGAACGTGACAGAGGGATTGAGGAGAACCTCAAAGTATTCCTTCCACCGCCTGACAATATCCCCAGTCGAGGTCAGCAGCTCCGTACACGGTGTTGGCAAAAGCACTGTTTCCCCCTCCTGAGGCGCCGGACTGTATAGGAGAGAACACCAGGAGAACACTTACTCTTTCAATCAAAATTATTTTATACAACTTTCCAATAACACTCAACAGACTTTTTCCTCTGTAATTCCCAAATTCAAATTTATCACCCTTTCCCTTACAATGTGGTACAATACAAACCCTAAACCATTCACTGGAAACTACACCATTCACATACATTAAACAATCTCAGTAACCGATCCATCACTGGTGCACCCCCTCTCTTATTAACACATTCAGTAGCTCATCCATTCATACCAGACACTTTGCATCCTTTCAACTTCTTTACCGCATCGCCCACTTCGTTCAAGTCCCCCGGCACTGCCTTCCTTCTTACATTTCCTTTTGCAACCACTTTTGCTTCCCTGGCATCCACCTCATTCAGAAGCAGTGGCGGGCCGTGCATTTCAGGCACGCGTCTGCAGTGATGTCCTAACCCAGCGATCTCCAACACCCCCCCACTCACACACACATACACACACAGTGTGCCTCCTGTGTTAAAATGACAGGAGGCACAGTGCTGTAGTTTGCACACACACGTATGATGCACTTGTGTACAATGCGTAATTTTCTTCTCTGACAGTATCTGAGAACATGACCGAGTGCAACACGAGCGTTCAGGACACAGTTTTAAGCATGAATGTGGGAAAGTCCAACTACAATATAAGTATTGGATGGAGTTTTAATGTTGTTTCCTTACCAGTGGTGAGGCAGGACGCGGCGCTGTGTCTTCTGCTTTGCCTAGCTCCACAGGCTAGCTTATTGACAAACTTATTCCCAAGGGGCAAAAATCCCGGCTCTCCTGGTACTCCTGGTCCCTCTGTCTCTGTTCTTCTTGAGAAAGGCATTCTAACTATTTAGTTACCAGAACGATGTATTCACTTTCTTCAGCCGTAGAGGGTTGAAAAACTACAACAAGTTGTCGTGCTACACATATTAGCATTTCTGTTTGTTTCTGTTTATCACAGTAACGTATCTGCACTTGGTGCTGAACTACGAACTGTAACTGATGTCTCGTGTATCCAATCCGGGTCCAGCTCGCAGGCCCTAAAGTAGTAGACTTGATACTGATTAATATATATTATATATAGTGCAAAAAATATGTAATCGTGTTTAGGCCAACAGTGAGGACCTTGCAGGCATTGAGGGTCCGCCACTGTTAAGAAGCCTATCAAAATGCCAACATATCTACTCACACATGTTCAAAAAGAGTACAAAGGAGTCCTACCTCTTATGCATAAGTGCTTTAAAAAGTGGAAATCAACTACATTTTTTATGATTAAAAGGCTGTTATCCACATTGCCCGGAAGAAAAAATGTATTTGGATGAAGATGGCATGAAGTGCAAGTCAGAGCAAGAATGCGGCTGTTATGATGAGGAAGGCAACCATTATGAAGATGGAGAAGCTATGCCTCCACCACCTCCCTGGCAATGCTGGTAACAAAAACAATTTTGTTGTTTGTTAGATTGATTTGTTTTCGGATTTTATACCATATTGATTAGACATTTTCTGTATTTTAGTATATGTAGTTCAATGGAAAGGAAATGCAGTACCTGTACTACTCGACCTCCGACCACAACAACTAAAAAAGTAACAACCATTGAAACATACACTACAACAACTATGCAGCCAACCACTTCCACAACGCACACAACAACGACAACTGCTGTCACCACACCTATTTCCACAACCACAACAACTGAAGTACCAACAACAACTGAACAGTCAAGTACCCACTCACCCACCACTACAACAGAAATACCAACCACCACTGGAGGTACCACAACAACTGGTGTATCTACCACACCCACTGCAGAACCAACCACAACGTCACCGGTTTGCAATGACTCCAAACTCACATGTTATTGGACAGAATGGAAAAGTGATAGTTATCCTGGAAATGATTTTAGTGATGGGGATCAAGAAACACCACCAAATATTGCCAATTCAAGTGTGGGACAGTATTGTCATGAAAACCTTCGAATTGAATGCAGGGACACAGCAACAAATGAATCAGCTGCTGACTTAGGTCAAACAGTAACGTGTACTGTTCAAGATGGCCTGAAATGTTT
>JAPMNZ010923128.1:0-10472 GCA_029875035.1 Pomatoschistus microps
CAAGATGTGAGTAACTTTTCAATACATTTAAGGACCATGATGTTTATGCATAATGCCAAGTCTGTACAAATGCTCATGTAAAAGGGTTTTCCTCCACTGCATTGAAATTTAAATGGCCTCCTTGTTGCACATATAGAGCATCAAAACTGATTTGAACATGCTGCGGTTTAAGGAATCAACGGTGTGATACCATCTCTCCAGGAATGAACAATTAGTGAAGGATACAGACATAGAGCACCGCCATGAAAAAGTGTGGAATGACCCCTATGTGCGCTCGCTTCTTTTCCTTTGGCTCTGTGGCGGTCCAGTACAACGCATCCAAAATGTCCTGGCCGAAGGAGGAGAACAGGCGATCGGCAACCTGGTCACATGACAGCGTTAATGACAGCTCAAAGCAGAGGTCATTCAACTCTCAAAAAAACATTACTTCACAAGAGAAGTTGCCACAGTTCTGTACCTCCAGCATGTTGTAGATGATGTAGAGCTTGATGACCGACTGGCCCCGTATGAGGTGGTACATCATGGCGTAGTCCACGTAACTCATCATGGAGTAACACAACACCATAATGAAGCCTTTGAGAACGTCACACACCTGAGCCGGCTGCAGCAGTCGGGAACCACTACAAAAACAAAACAAAAAAAAACGTGTGGGCTAATCCTTCGATAATGGATGATAGAAACAATACATTTTGGGGCTCAATATTTGTCTTTGTCTGTAATATGGCCTTTTCTGTTAGCCATTTTCTGTGTAATACGATTAAGATTTACTGGTAGATGATTCCCTTTCATGGCTCAATATTACTTCATTTTGTTTATTTTCTCAAAAAGGTTTTTTCTAAATCCAAGAACTACTTCATTGGGATAGTGCTTCTATTTTGTAAATGTTGTTAAAATTCCAGAGATATCTTCCCATATTCAACAGGTAAAATACCAGTACTTCTACTTCAACAAAAATGTTGCTCAACTACATTGAAACAACTGTAAACAGGCTCTTTGAAAAAACATTTCTCAACAATTACATTGTTATATCAATTTGCATTTCTTTGGCAGGTCAAAACAATATTTTTAAGTGCACTAAAGTTTTAAAATTAATCATAAATGAAGTAATACTATCAAAATAGTATACACAAAAAATGAAATGGAGTGTTGTCTAGTACCACACCTGAGACCACAGCACGGCACCGTGACAAGGCGTAAAAGGGCCAGAATCACCCTGAGGGGCAGCAGCGTGAACACGTAGAGAAAAGCATCCAAGCACAGGAAGAAGCCAAACGTCATCAACTGCAAAAACAGCAGGCATTAAACCGACTGATTGAAAATGATAGAACCAACAGGTCGCCGTGGTTACCTTCTCCAGCTCCTTGGGGATACGGAGGCAGGTGTAGACCTTCTCTCGTCGCTCTGTGTATTTGGCCTCATTGTGCTCCAGGAAGTAGCCTCTGGTCAGCTCTGTGGTGATGAACCTCAGCAGTGAAAGGTCTGGAGCAGAGAAAAGGCCTGTTAAAAAACTGTTCATCTCATGGTTCCTGGCTTTCGTTAGCATGTTGTAGTTTTGTTACACCTTCTTTCAAAAAGGACACTATGTCCAAACCACACATATATATTTTAGTACGAGGCCCGTCACAATCGCATGTTATCGACTACTAGTATATCTGATTTCTATGGGTGAGATTGAAGTACCGGTTGTTAAGAGGTGTAACTAGAGGTCTATTGACTAGACTGGTCATGCTTTTCCAATGAGATAAAGCTTTAGTTTGCATAAAGGAAGATAATGTACTTTACTTGTACTAGACAAGAATGATTAGATTAAGGCAGCACAATCAAGTGGAAATTCATTATCAATACCAATGTTTTCTTGTGGAACTTATTTTACTTATGCTTAAAATTCACAAGGTCTCCAGCTGAAAAAAAAAGGGTTAGGGTAAACAGGACAGTTATGGTTATAAATGGCGACAACCATATATTTATATTTATATTCAAGGACTTCATGGGGGGTGGGACTAAATAAGCTTGTCCTCATCCCACTCCGTTCCAAGCTGTTTTTTGTTTTGTTTTTTCCGTTCTCTTCTTTGTGGACATGTGTTAATATTGTATAGCATCATGTATTTCTTTTTTATCTTGTGTTGTATTGTACCGGCTTGGAATAAACTAAACTAAACTAAACTAAACTAAAATTGTATTATGAAACATCCTACAGACTGAAAGATGATATTCCTGATAGAAAACCATTCTGAAGCAAGAGAAAATAGAAAGTCCTCTTCTAACCCCAGTCCAAAGTGAGCAAACATTGTGCCAGAGATAAAACATGAAGCCCTACTGGTCCAGGCAGGTCACTCTGTGCCACTATGTGCTTTTGTGCACAGCATGGGTTTAGGAACGCCATGCTCCCCAAAAGGTAGAGTAGTAGTAAGCATTATGCATGTTATGTAACAGTGCACTCGGAAAAAGCTGGAAAGACAAATGCCTTAGTCGGTAATATTCTTTACAAAATGTATTGAAATAAATGTCGGATAAAGTAATAAACAATAAAAGTGTGTGTCAGCTGAACGCTCCGTGCGCAGAGTGGACTTGGACAGGATCCCAGCAGCACGGTGTGTCTCAACACAACAGCACCTGGAGTGTGTGAGGAGACCACGATGAAATCATTAAAGTGAATTATCAAGTGTTGAATCCGTAATAGATAGTGTTGTCATGTCATCATGGCCCTGGACTGTCAAATGAGAAGATATAAACAGTGTGCAGGGAGGCTAGCTCTGGCTTACCTGAGAGGCTGCCTTTAGCTTTACTGTCCCCAATGTTGTGTGTGAAGCCCCGGGTGTCCGTGAGGCCGTCCTTGGCTGTGGTGGGCTCAGTGCGGGCGTGTGTGCGGCTCCTGAGTCGCTCCTCTTTCTCCTTCTCCCTGTCCTCGTTCAGACCGGAGGACCCGGAGGACACACCGTCCGCCATCATGTCCCTCTGTTGCCGCGACCCACGCTACTGCTCTACGTCATCACGCCTCGCTGCACTACCCGCCATAGACAGCAAGGGGCGCTACACTCACCACACACTAGGAATCACTTTGCATATTTTACGAATTTAACAACACTATATACATGTATTACGTGTTTTCATTCAACAAACTACTTTATATCTAGTTTGATGTCACGTCCACGCTTTCATAGCTTATGATTACATCAGTAAATATGTTTTTTTAATGTATTTCCATGACCTTTAAGGTTATTTATTGTAGTAATGTATCAATTAAAACATGCTCAAATGGTTTTATATGAATGTCCTGTTTAAATGCCAATGTGAAGGTTAATTCCACCCTTGGATGAGGAGCAGCCAGTCAGAGGAGAGTGGCTCACAGCAGGGGTAGAGTTACCGGTAAGAGGCCGCGGTGGATTCGGTTTCTTCTCTCCCACATCTCATCAGCACACGCTCCATCTGATGAACAGCTTTCTCTAACAAACCATGCTTTAACTTTGTGTCTAAGCTGCAGGTAACTCATGGTGGTGGTGGAACACACACCGCGGTCGTTGCCCGGGCTCGTATCTCTCCTCCGGGGCCACCATGGGCCCGTAAGATGCCGTCTGTGTGGAAACAGATCACCTTCTCCACGGCCGCCCTGCTGGGTGTGGGCTCCGTGGTGCTGCTGGTGGTCGCCCTGTCCACGGAGCGCTGGATCACAGGGAACATTCTGTGTAAGACTGGAGTGGAGATAGTCAACGCTTCAAACCCCGAGATGCAACAGTTCATGGGACACATTTACTTTGGATTATTCCAAGGAGGAAAAACCAAGAACTGTGGTCTTGGGAATAGACGATCCAAGATCTACAGTAAGTCATTTCAGGCTGTAGCTCATTATAGGCTATATCGTTCGATTATCATTTGTTAAACTGCATCAGCAATCCTGGAATTTTGAAATGTATTGTTTATTTTGTGTTTATTTTAATACTCATTTTAAACATTTAAAATTGATTCAAACTTGTATTCATTAAATGATAGGCTGTGAGACTGTAACAATCCCCATTAGACACTTTTTCTGAAAAAGCCCATTAAAACAGTTTCACAAAATATGAAGTTTCCTGTTATATACATGTATTACTAAACTGAAAATTCTACATGTGTTTTGCTTGTGACTTTTTAATTCTGACTTATCAAACCTACAACTGAACATATTCAAGACAAAGCCATGTGTTGGCTTTTCTGTTGGCCAAAGGAAGCAACATATGCAAACAAGTGATACAATAGGCTCTGGAGACAATCAAGCCATATAAAAAAACATTCTAAATACACTGTTGTATTTCAGTTTTCCCTAAACTGGTGCGAACGCTTAATGGTGGACTTCACATGATGGTCATCCTCTTCCTCCTGACCGCTATGGGCTTTGCTGTGGTTAGTTTGGCATTCAGTATTTACAACGCACGCAAGGTGCCCTACCAGAGCATCAAGGGCCACAAAGGGCTCTACCTTTGGAACTTCATCGCAGGTAACTAAATGTAACGCACGATAGGGCTGGACAATTTAAAGTTCTGCTAAACAAAATTATGTTCTCATCTTCTGAGAAAAATAATTTTTCTTTTGGATATATTCTATCACATGTATTTTTTTTTTTGTAGTTTGTAAGATACCCAATCTTTGATTAAAACAAGACATTATAGGCCTGAAGCCTGTTGTCATTGTTATTAATCCAAATTTACCCAAGCAATTATCTTATTGTATCAGTCCCTCTCTCTATAATGTTAATGGTGAGTTGTTCAATGTGCATACAATGTACTCCTATACTCATATTTCCTCATAATTTTGTATATTTCTTCTCAGGTTTACTTGGGTCGCTAGGAGTGCTTTGTTTCATTGCTGCTATGAGACATCACAGTCTGACAGAGCGCGTGGCCAACTATGGGGAGCAGCTCTTCGTCCTGGGGGTGATCTCAGACAGCCTGGACTATTCCTTCTTCCTGGTGGTGGCCAGTATTGGAACTCACATAGCAGCTTGTGGACTTGTTGCCATGAGCCGAATAAAACCGCCCCCACCGGAGGTAAAGAAGCCTGAGGAGCCCACCATTGCTGCCTTGGATCTTCTTTATTAAACCGCAGTCGTGAGAAATATGATTTTGACTGGTGTATGATGCCTCAACCATATGTATATTTGGATGGATCCCCCATTATCAGTTCAGTTCCACTTTCTGTGGTTGACTTGTCTCTCATTTGGATTTCTGTAAATGATAGGGCTAATCAAAGGGCTAATCAAAAACTTATTTTATTCTAATATCTTTCCAAAGCTGTGCCATTATTCCAAGCCAAGCATGTGATTGCTCTTGGTTATTACATACTATGGCAAGTTTGAATTACAACCTGTAACAAAAACCTATTAACTTCAACATGTTTTGGTATTTATTTCAGTAATGGTTACAGACTTTCATTTGGGGGAAAACACATTCTTTCACACAGTTTTGTAAATATTATTATTTTAGTGCCTCATCATAAACTCATGAGCCCATGGTGATTAGGATACATTGTTACCCACTGTTTCACAGACATGCATCAGTATGAATACAGTGAGTGAGGAAATGGTGGCGAATGGTCCACGGCACAGACTGATGACTTCAGTCACCACCGAATGACTTCAGTGTATAGCTTTGAGGGACTTTCCTTCAAGAAGTATTTTATTTCGCAGCACGAGGAACTTGACTTGACCAAACTAAATATATGTTTAATTGTTGTAATTGCCAAATAAACTCCACCGTGAACTCCTGCTTCAAATGTCTGAAATGAACATTTTGACTTTGAGAAAGTAATAAATAATCCAGAAAATAATTGTATGAGCTCAATGCTTTTTCTGTTTATGTTAATTGTCTGTTTTTTTTCCTCTGGGTGCTCTGGTTTTCCCCATCACGTGCACTATGTGTGAATGTGGTGAGTGAGCCTGGAGCCTGGCTTCAGACACCACCAAATAACTGAAGTGTGGGACGACAAGTCTGTAAAGCTGTGTGATGAGTTTCAAAGACTCGGCTGCTTGCACGAATGAGAATAAAAGAATATTTCATTTACTCTGAAGGAAATTTAGCTCAAATTATTATGTATAACTATATAAATGGATTATTTCTTTTAATATTTTAATGAATGCCTTTTAGGTGTGGGTTTATTAACCCCTTATAGATAGGCTGGATGCAGATTTGAATGTTTATCAGGATATTCCGTTAATTATTGCAACAGACATATTTGACTTGTGACTTGATGTTGTATTATCTCTACCAAAATCAGTATACATGCATATATATGCATTTATACATGTATACATACATACACACACAATGTCATTTGTGGTGTCCAAGCTTCGCCACTAGATGGAGACAAACAATGATCCTGAACATTTGTTATCAGTGACGTATTAAATAGGCGACAGTTGCGTACGCGACCTCAAGCCTTGATCTGATCGTTTTCTAATTTATTTTCCTCCCAAACCAAATGACAATGCTTTTATTAAGACGAATTGTGTCGGGGAGGAACTTCTGCAAACAGTTTTCTACTTCTCAAAGCTATTGCAGTGACAGAAAAGTAAGTATGTGCCAGTGTGGGGGAAGACATCACATCGCACATGCAGTATTATCAATGCATTTAGATTTTTGTTGTTTGACAAAACTGTGTTTTATTCAGGGTCTGGTGCTCGGTGTGTTTGAGAAGGACGGAGATGGCCATCACCTTACAGAGGCAGCTGCAGGATTTGACAAGAGTGTATCAGGGAAGCTTTCAGAGATCCTTAACATGTAAGTTCTTATAGCTGTTGTCAATGCACTTCTTTAATGCAATTAAGAAAGTAAAACGATGTGCAAAAGTAACATTTATTTATCATATGTATTATTTTATTTGACAGACAATTCATTCGGTTCATGCTTTTCATTCAACCCATTGGTTATCTTGTAAATGTCACAGCAATGTTCAGTTATCTTTCACTTTGATTAATAAATATACTTGTATATATTTTCTACATAAACAACCAAAAATAATGATTACAACCCTAAAATGAAGATAAAGGGTGGTATGGCCTCACAAGCAATAAGGTTGCACATTTGAATCCTGTCGGTCCAGACCTTTCTGTGTGGAGCATGTTTTTCCCTGTGCCTGGCCGTGGTTCTTCTGGGCGCTCTAATCTCCCTCCTCACTCAAAACAAGCAGCTCCAATAGTCCTAACCAAACCAAGCATCAGCATCTGGATGGTCCCTGGCATTGCACTGACCAGTAGTCTTGCGGCTCTGGAAGGATGGTCAAATGCAGAGGACAATATCCCTATGGAGACATTAAAGTATGCCTTAAATACACATTATTTTTACTGTAAGTTATAGGTTGGACATAAGGTTGTACATAACCCTGCTTTCTACAAACAACATCTGTATTCATTTCTTCAGTCCATTCTACTTGCTCTTTTGTCTAGATCTGGACCTTCACTCAAGAAGGGCAAAAGCAGATTATTTTTTGGATTACACAAGGTAACTTCTGGAATTTATGAACTGGTATGAAATCATTTATGAATAATAATTGTGTCTTGTACTACAGGACTTTCCATGCGTCGCTGTGGTCGGACTGGGCAAGGCTGACTCCGGCGTTTGCGGAGCAGAGAACTGGGACGCCGGCAAGGAAAGCATCCGAGCAGCAGTATCTTGTGAGTTTTGAGAATATATTGTTACGCTTTTTATGTATACAGTCAATTAAAATAAAATGTGTTAGAATACAAGTCCTGAATTTGAGATGTGTGCAGCCGGTTGCAGGCTACTACAGGACTTGGAGGTAAAACACGTGGAGGTCGATGGCTGCGGAGATGCCCAGTCTGCAGCTGAAGGAGCCGTTCTGGGTTTGTTTAACTATGATCAACTGAAAGCTAAAAAGAAGACGCAAGTGACGACACAGCTTCATGGAAGGTAAAAATACATGTTTAGCAGTTTGGGGCCACATCTCAGTTAACTTTGTGTTCAACAAGAGATATTTAGCTTACATGTATCACTGCTTTTAGTACAGCTTTAAAACTCATTTTTCAGATATGAAAGCATTGATCCCTTTGACTCTGAATCCCTTTTAAAGGAAAAAGTAAAAATTAATTGGTTGAAAGATGTGCTATCCATTAATGTATCCTTATTAGTGTATTTAAAACCTAAATGGGAAAAAGCCAACCTAGATACTATTTCAATAGTGATTAGATCTAAAAATTATAGACTTGTTTTCATTTGTGATCATGTTTTCACTTCATACATAATTATTGATTGGGTGGCCCTTTTTTCTGTTTTAGCTTCATCACTTGTGCCAGTATCTGTCTGCAGGTCATAGATGGAGCATCAGAGTTGCTGTTTTTAGCTCATTAATCTCCTCTCAAACAATTGTCTAACTCTGTTGATGTTCATTACGAGTATTATTGAGTCCTGAAGGAAACTGCTGTTGAAAATTTGGTGAAAACAACGAAACAAAACAAAAAACATTTGAAGCCACTACTGCTGCTATGGAATGTTTATCCTACTCACAATTCATGTTCTGCATTTGACCCAGTGCGCAGCCACATGTTTTGAGGATGTGCGAGTCTGTGTTAACACTACTTGACTTGTAAAACATCATTATTAATGTTTTGTAATGTTTACTTCTGTAGTGCTGACTCGAGTGGGTGGGAAAAAGGTGTTGTGTACGCTGAAGGTCAGAATCTGGCACGGCTACTCATGGAAGCTCCTGCTAACCACATCACTCCTACAGCGTTTGCAAATATAATCGAAGAGAGAATCTCATCTATTGGACAAGAAGTCCTCATTCATAAAAGGTTGGTCTCTCTCCAGCCAATTAGGTCAACTTGACTGCAAGTTTTAATGTAAACCTGTCTTAACAGGTCAAAGACATGGATAGAAGAGCAGCAGATGGGGGCTTTTCTGAGTGTTACCAGAGGTTCAGATGAGGCCCCTCTTTTTTTGGAGCTCCACTACAATGGTTCACCTCACAGTGCAGAACCACCTCTGTTATTAGTTGGAAAGGGCATCACTTTTGACAGGTAAACGCAGCAATCATTCACAATACTGTATTTGTTTTTAAATTGACAATTGTTTGTGGCAGCGGTGGCATTTCTCTGAAGCCTTCGCAGTCTATGGATGCCATGAGGGCAGATATGGGAGGGGCTGCCACAGTGTGCGCTTCTGTGGTCACGGCTGCAGCTCTTAAACTGCCAGTTAACATAATCGGTAATGAGCTTGGTTTAGTTATGCTCAGCTCACAACTTGAAACTGTCCAAGAAACACTTGTGGTAAAGATTAACTTGGTACAATGTGTTTTAGGCCTGGCTCCCTTGTGTGAGAACATGCCTAGTGGAAGAGCCACTAAACCTGGGGATGTGGTGAAAGCCAAAAATGGAAAGACCATTCAGGTAGTACAGTGTGAAGAGTTCTTTTTTTTATTAAAGTCTATGTTGGGACTCAACAGTTGAAAGTGCACATAATTGTGTCTGAGTGCTACTTTGAAATGCTTTGTTCCAGGTTGACAACACTGATGCAGAAGGCAGACTCGTTCTTGCTGATGCTTTGTGCTATGGACACACTTTCAATCCTAGAGCCATAGTCAATGTAGCGACCCTAACAGGTATCAGAAATATGATCCAATTTTTTCCAAATTGAATGTTGATTTTCCTAATTACATTGAGGAAGTTCATATGTATTTTGTCTTTAAGGTGCGATGGACGTAGCTCTGGGCTCAGCAGCCACAGGGGTATTCACTAACTCTGACTGGCTCTGGGGACAGCTACAGAAGGTATGTTATAGTTTTACCTAAGCTCTGATCTCCTGCTCACCACTTCCTCCTGCATGTAGGCCAGTGTTGTGACCGGTGACAGAGTGTGGAGGATGCCGCTGTTCCAACATTATACCAGACAGGTGACTGACAGTCAGCTGGCTGACCTCAACAACATCGGCAAATACAGCCGGTACGTATGTGCTTTGGAAGAGTCTCTGCATCTGCTGCCTCTGATGGTTTATCACGTCTCCTTAGATCTGGTGGAGCGTGCACAGCTGCAGCCTTTCTGAGGGAGTTTGTAACTCTTCCACACTGGGCTCACCTCGATATTGCCGGAGTGATGAGCAACAAAGATGAGGTTCCATACTTGAGAAAAGGAATGTCTGGCAGACCAACACGTACATTAGTTGAGTTTGCAGCTGGTTTATCAAAGAGTGGTTAAATGTATTTGGTCTTTTTTACATTAAAAAAATACTTTGATACTTTGTGCGTGATTTTATTTTGTTTATTCATAAAAAATATATTACAAATGTACATGAATTTATTTACACCACTCCCCGAGTGTGTCAAACATCATAATTAAGATTTGTAGTAAAAAAACAATATATCCAGTGCAATACAAAAAAAACAAATTAAGATTCAAGTCTTTGTTGGTAAAGAGCTGCTTTAGTCCACCTCCTCCACGGTGGGACCCTGTGTGCTGCCCTGGGCCTCCTGTCTGCAGCTGCTTGCAGGAG
>JAPMNZ010923195.1:0-13710 GCA_029875035.1 Pomatoschistus microps
CCAGTGTTACCCAGTGTGCTGTGTGACGGCCAGGCTCTGGGTGATTCTCTGCAGTCTGAGCTGATGGTCCACTCCGCTCATGTGCAGCTGAAATGACTGTTTAAACAAGGGACGAGATCAAGAAAAAAAGCAGATGTCACTAAACTTGATCAAATCCAGTCTCATAAAAAGCAAGTTTAGGAAGTTGAAGACAGGAACCAAAAATACACAAAATGGAGCCTGTGTTGAAATAAGAAAAAAATGAAGCCGTGTCAAACAAGGGTTTGATCATTTAATTATTATTACCATCATTATTACCATCATTTAGCTTATTTAAATTGAACACTGCTATTCACTTATTGCATTTTAGGAAATGTTTTCTGCCAAGTTTTATCATTATTATTCCTACAAGATTGTTTCTGTTTAGGTACGTAGATTATTTCAAATCATGTGTGATGCACTAAAAACAACCCAAAAACTAATCTGACGTAGGGTTTACAAGAGCATCGAGTATCAAGTACATAAAACTAGCATCGAAACTAGACACTAATTTGGGCAAGTATTATCTTAAGTATTGATTCTTAAAATTGATACTCGAAAAGAAAGCTTAATAATTGCCCTGGTTAGAAGAAAAATATAGAATTATGACAAACACTAATCTCAGGTGGTGCGTTACAGCAGGGCAATAAAGGATAGAGTCAAAGATGCAACAATGGCAGGAAATAAAACCATGGGTGAGATTTGAAGCTCCTCAGAATCTGTGTTGGATAATAAGTGTTTGACCTGAGCGGAGGGACAGGAGCAGTGGCAGATGTGGCAGGTGAACCGCTCTGACAATGGGTCCTTCTCTCCAAACTCGCGGCTCTCACTGCTCCTCTGGATGGTCACCTTTAGACAGCCTGCAGACACCAACTACAGCACAGATAGCACCATCACCTCTGTTTTCTGTTCAAACTATCATTCCATCAAAGTAAAGTTATATATTGAGGGGAAATGGGTTTGTAGACTTCTCTTTAGCTCCTCTGCTTCTCTTCTCCTTTCCTACTTACTCACTTTGCATTGATTGCTATACAAGCTGTTTTTTTTTTCCAAATCAGCTCTAGGTTAGAGTTAGAATTACTTATTTTGGTTAAGATGATAGAGCTTTGGGAAAATAAGATCCTGACAAATGAGTAAGTTTGTCTGTTCTCTTCCTCTGTGGGTGGAACATGGGAAAGTGGGGGAATTAAGGAGAGGAGACAAGGAAGCATCAAAACCCAAATCCAGAGCACAGGACTGTGGTCAAAATCCCACAGTTGTGTACCTCTGCTGCTCTGTTGCCCTCGCTGTTCTCTGACGCCACCTGCTGGGCTCCATGTCCAGGACTTTCCTGGTCTGAAAAACAAAACGCACTTCTCTGTGAGTAACAAACCACACATGTTCCAAACAAAGGAAAACAAACCTACCTTCCACAGAGCTGTTGCTACTTCCTATTGGATCATGTAGCTCTGCATCAGTCTCTCCATTTGTCAAAGTCTCCTCTGATCTGTCACATTCAAATTTATGATTCACATGGTTTACAACTCATTCCAAATCTGACCATGGATATAGTTTTTATTTTTATTTTTTTACCCAGAAATGCAAATCCGTTTGGTCTCTGTCTCTCCATCTTGATTTTCTTGTACTGGTGCCTAAAATAAACATACTTATAAACTTAAAATGACAGTAATAAACCCTTCATTATAAACTAACATTGAAAGAAAACTCAACTGGATGATTTGCTTCACGTCCAGGGGGCTGTGATTGTCTCTGTGTGGGAAATCGAACCAGCGTCACATTATTACTGCCCACAGGTAGAAAACACCTACACAGATACACAGGCTAGGATTAAACATTATATTCTAATTAATCAAGAAAACACATTTAAACATGTGATTTACCGGTCTGTGCGTCTTTGCTGCTGTTTCACCATCATTCAAACCCAGCTGTGGCCTCCATCAGTGATACTTCGATCTTAAAGACAGGTTTTTTTTTTCTTTTCAGACTACAGGTACACAGTAAACATTGTCCAAAGCTCATCCAGTTCACACATAAATGCATACAAGAGAAAAAGAGTAGGGCACCAAAAATGATTAGGAGGAGTGATCAGATTTCACATTTCAAACCTGTCCAGGAGCATTGATAATTGAGAGAGACCTTTGCCTTTACAGTGATATAATAATGACTGAAATAAATGCAATTTCATTCATTCCAGTATATATAAATATTTTCAAATGTTGGTCACAAACTTCCACTTGACTGATGTAAACTATGAAATATAATATGCATTAAATAATAGGCTTGCAACCCATCAAATATAGAAATGACAATAGAGTATGTCATGTTTAATGGCAATTATTAGAATTAAGTATTTTAATTCTTGAGACAAACGTCATTGACATTTCAGCAACTTTTAAGCTTCTGCATCTGTCGTGTTTCACAGAAGCCTCAAAGTACTGTCTTCAAATAGATTCTCAACAAATATCACAATACTATCTTTAATTGATTTTATTTATAACCCGAACTATACAATAATCTATCAAATGTATTAGCAAATACAGATATACATTTTTGGAGAAGAGAGCTTAATTTTAAAAACCTAAAGCATCAAGGGTTGAGTCTTTTGAACGAGGTTTAGTATGCATAGCGATATCCTGGTAACACTGTCTTTACGTAGCAATACACGCAGCTTGGAATTCTATGAACATTGATCTGGAAGATACGGGTTTAAAATACGTCCTATTATAAACGTATTGGCACGTTATGTATTGTTTAAAAGGACCTACCAGCTACCAGAAGGTTAATGCTAATGCTAATGCGAAGGGGGTTTGTTTATGTCAGAACACAGCTCCTGGAAGACCAGCTAGCGCCCTCATAAGTTTTCATTACTTATAATTTAATACAATGTACGTATTTGTATTGTTATTTACTCAATTTTAGTGCGTATAATGTATTGTATATTGTATATTTTATTATTTTAATTACTATTTTATGGATTTTTCGTTTTAATTTATTACATCCAAACGTATAGTGAGCTTGTATAATAAAACATATGAATAAAATATTGCAAATAATACATTTAACAAACAAAACCCAAGAGGGAGAATCAGAAATATAGGAACTTTGGACGTCTGCTCTGTGTTCCGGCGGCGAACTTAACCAATGCACCGTTGCTATGGGAACATTGGGTGCTAATGAAGCTAAGGGAGCTAACGCGTCAAATGCAGTGAAACAAACATTTAAAAGGCTTTATCTGAGAATCCAATTCAAAAACTGCAGAATAATTAGAATAAAGTGTGGGCTGAACGATAATGAATGAATAAGACGTAGACTGACACTGAACTAACGCTAGTTGAACTTGATCGAAAGACGAGCTGTCCGAGCATCGGGATAAAGGGTTTATCAAGGTCCTGCTGACTCCAGCATGTTTCTGCTCTCTGCATCCATTACCCGCACTGAATCAGGACTAAACCAGGACCGAAGGATCTGAATCAGGTGAAAAGTGGGGGCAAGCAAGAGTATACCAGTGACAAGAATGCACATGACCCACAGCCGTCCATCTGTAGTGAACTGGTTTTAGCAGGTGAGGCTGGTAAGCAGTAATAAAGAAGAATAAATATGCGCATGTATAATGTTGTTGAAACAAATACATGTTCAAGAGTACTGTGTATTATTACGAATTCCTCTAAATTAAATTGCATCATATTATAGGTAACAGTTGTTGACTAAACGCTAGCTACGTAAACAAATCTGAAAACACTGTTGCATTTGTTGTACTCATTTGCTGTACATCACTGTCACTCTTTGGAGAAGGGACATTGCCCATAAGAGCCGAGTTCTCTTTTAGTCACAAATCATGCTCACGTTTGAAGTAAGGCAAATTTCAATGATAAAATACATTGTTTTTAATTTACTTTGAAGAAAAATAACTAGTATGAATATCACTACTCCACCTGAGTACAGAGTAATTTGAATATGCGCACGTTAAAAATGATTTAAAACAAATGAGTTATTTTGGAATTGCTAAGAACTAAACTAATCAACCCCTTTCTCCTTCACCTTACATTTCATTCCGGTCAATTACTTTTTTCTTTTTTTTTTTAACAAGACTTTTCTTTATTAAGCGTTTCCCCTTCACCATCACACAAAGTGCTCTGTGTTGAATCTGTCTAATCTTTAGGTCTCAGATTGGGTTTTTGAGATCTTCATATTTAAGGCCCAGCTTGATTACAAACCCAGTTCCTTCTCTCTCCAGTTTGGATCATGTCGCACGTGGCTGTGGCGCTGTCTCTGTTCCCATGGCTACCCCAGACCCCCCGGTGAGCCCCGTGTCGGAGCAGCAGCGCCCCCCTCTGGCCGCCAAAGCCCTGAGCGAGGCCTTCTGTGGGCTCAGGTACCGGGACACATCCTTTTTGATCTGGAGTCAGCAGCAGCTCCAGGCCACGCCCCCTCACTCCTACCTGAGCCGCTCACAGCAAACATGGTACAGTAGCCATGGCAACCAACCCGTCCTGGTACCTGAGAGAGAGCAGAGGCCGCAGGCTGAGTCCCGAATCTGTTCTGTGCAGTAGGGATGGGACTTACTGTCTAATGTTGTTAAAGATTATCAATCGTTTCTCATTTTGATTATTCTGTTTGCAAATATATGGAATATTTGGTGCCAATCAAGCCACAGTTTAGGTTTGAAAATAATATCTGCTTACTTGTAATCTGGACCAGGTTTTCAGCAGACCTTTTGTCTCCCATTCAGAAGTTATTATCTGATCCGAATTGCTCCCTCTCTAAAAACTGACCAAGCTTATGCAGACCAGATTTGAGAATGACTTCTGGAATGCAGATGAAGCATTGCTGCAAACTTGATCCAGATACTCTTACACTACAGGACAAATGAGGGATCCATATTGTCTTTGTTCATTTCAAAGGGTAACGTGTACCTGTGCCTTGGACTCCCTTTTCATCTTTTAATTTTTTTTTTAGGAATACATACTTTTTGCCGTATTATCATTTGAATTAAGTATTTTTCAACAACAATGATTTAAAGCAGTCTCTTTCCTTGGCATATCTATCACCAGTTATATTTGCTGGAAGAGAACAGTTAGACCATTATGGTGAGGGGCCTTAGGGGCAGGTCTAAGCAGTGCCTGCATAAGGAAAAAATCTCTCCATCTTCAACATTAGAAAAGTAACTAAAAAACTTTGATGTTTAAATTGACTATAAGAAAACATGGCTGAGAAATTAAAGCCAGGTGAAAGTTGACAGTGTTAAAAGCAGCAATGAACCAAGACTAATGCTTTTTTGTAGATGCCATAACTTTTGATCAAACTGTTAGTATTCCTCTAGAGGTGTCAAAAGGGAAATAAAGAACTTTACATGGTGTGTGTGTATGCCTACCTATCAATGACAAGATTTACTTTTGTCCCAATAAATACATGTCTGTCCCAACATTAGGTTTTGTAATAATTACATCTTCTCAATCAATCAGACCACAACATGCAGTCTTAATCTTTTAACTAAACATACCAACGTGTATGAGAAACCGCCTTGTGAGTCACTTTTGGACGCTTTGGGCTGAAATTTGCAAGATGGCCAACGACTACCAGGGCAACGCATTTGAAAGCTACATCTGTGTATGAAGCCCAAATAACCAGCCTAGACTTTTTTCTTGTTTATGAGTTTATTTATGAAAACAAAGGAACTCAGAAAATAATCCATCAGTAATTTTACATCAATCTAGAGTTTGCAGCTCTGGCCACGTCCACTTGCGGGTCACTGCTTCCACCCCTCGCCCACGTAGACAAGTCTGTGCGGGTCTAAACTAGGAATGTCCTCGCTCACATCTGACCCTCCGCTGTCGGTCACAAGACTTTTATATTTTTCGCCCGTAAAATAAGGCCTCGTTCAAGACCAAAAGTACTGAGTTTACTCGAGCAGGAGCGCCGTTTCATCAGCTTCAGTCATGACAATATTCAAGCATTCAACTGTTCCATACACAAGCCCAACAAAAGCCGTCTGTGACATAAAGGCGAAGTTAACAGCGTTGAGTCCAAACATGAAAAGCTAAAGCTGCATGAATCATAAGTAATGTTATCAAAATAGTTATATTGAATAAACAGTGGCTGCGGGGATGGAGAAAAAATGCGATTGCCTGTTTATTTTACTGTCGTTTTCTGCAAAGACTAAAAGTTTGAACTCGTGACTGTCGTGACATCCCTAATTTAAACCCGGATCAGCTCAAAGTTAAATTTTCAATGTATATTTTGTAAAAAGGTCTGCAATGTTGTGGACGCGGCGCCCCGATTCCGCCTCTACTTACAGCTACTATACAGTGTTCAAACATCGGAAAGAACAAACGGCCGCAGTGCATGCAGTACATAAACTCACTTTTTTTATTTTCTTATTAAAATACAAAAAAACATTAACTATTATTATGCATCGACCTCAACTAAAAAATAAAATAAAAAAAGGAGGAAAACCGTGACGCGCTGCTCTTAAGTCGTTCTGAATTTAAGCCATGTGTGTTTTTGATTCTTTGTGTCCAGAAGAAACCAGCGCCAGAACATTGGAGCTAGAATGGGGTTGGGTTTTCGCTCGACGTCAGAGGGGAAGCCCAAAAAACATAGCATTTTGTTTTAAAGGGATCTAGTCGACAAGCTTTAACAATAAAGAAATATTCAACATACTGTGCTTTCTTCTGCTATATACTGTATGAGACCCATGGATTGTTACATGTTACACAAAAACCCCGACAAACTCAATCCTGTACAGCATAAATATGAAAAAAAAAAAAAAAAAACTCATTCTGGATTTAGATCATGAAATAATTATTGTCGAACCAAACTAGAACAAAATTTGGCCTGACTCTTTAAAAAATATAATTTGAAGCCTTCATAGAAAATACAAATGGTACTAAATCAAAGGCAAACTACTACTCATTACAGCTTTGAGATATAAATAATGTAAAAACATGATTGAGATAAAATTTTGTTTAAAAAATTAAAATAAAAACAAAGATGGGTCTTTGAAAAAGGCCATTATTTTTAAACATGGAAACAAAACGCATCAAAAAAGTCCACATTCACACACACAATTCTGCCACATTAGGTGAAGCTGCAGTGCACACGCTTACTCACAGGAAAAGGTTGCTTTGAGAATTACAAATTAGGCAGGAGAATGCTTAAAAAAACCGCATTATTTATATTAATTTTGACCCTTAACCACGAATGGAGGACCACACTTTAGAGACGCCTGTGTAGAAATCATGTTTTAACTAAAGGGATGACACCGCCGTATTTAACAGGATGAGACCTCTCCATTCCTCACGTTAGCGCGGATGGAGCTAAAAGCAACTCCAGGTCGGTTCTTGAAGATGGAACAATGAGGAGACATGATTCGAAGCCAACGCACACACAAGTGGGTTTTGCATAATAGGTTTTCCTTCAAAAGACGCTGGTTTCCTTTGGACTGGGTTGGGGTCCGTCTGCTTGGGAGGGCTCGTGTGGAGGGGACATTTAGACAGCGGCACGAGGACACACAGCACACAGCAGATAACTCATGTAGTGTAGTTTACAAAAGAAAAAACACCATTTTTTTTCTTATCATTTTGATTTTTACAGACGATTGAAAAGGGACGACCTCGCGACCCCCGGCTGAGACCCGAGCAAAGACGGACCACCGCAGCTCGGTAATGTGACGTTTTGAGTCGTGTTCCTCTCCGGCAACAGCACGCACGGCCAAAACAATTCTGCGTTTAGAATTGAGCAAGAGGAAAAACACACCAATGAGGGTTGCAAAGAAGTGGAAAACTGGTAAATATTCATGATTAAAAATGACTTCTCAAAACTGGGGTAAAAGAACGCCTTAAAAAACATTTGATATTCCGTACGACCATCTCGTTATTTGTGTGAGCAATGAAACAACTCTATCATTCCCAATCTTTTGCAACCCCTGATCAATTAAAAGTCTGACGTAGCAGTGGCAGTCAAAACATTGGCCGTTTCAGATTCGACACACGTCATTCAGAATCCTTTGTAATCCATAAAAAGTCTGGGATTCTGAAGAGTTTGCCGCGGTGATTCCAAAGTTGGGAGTTGATGTGGTCCGTCTTTAGTCTGCTGAAGTGTGAGTTTGTCAGAAAGAGGCCCCCACCCGTTCCCCCGCGTCCCAAACTTAAGTGGTGTTCCGTGGGTGCAGTGGGCTCTGAGGGACTGGGCCATATACGTTTACAGGACAGCGAGGAAAGAAGAGAGACATGGGGCAAAAGCACACAGCAGTACGAGGCTATACAGACTCCAGCCTCAGCCTTGCAGATTCATTTGCCCTTGAAAACAAATGAATATGCAAGGCTGGATTCATTCAAAATGTGATTTTCCCCAGAGTAGATATGTTCTAATCACTGCATTTGGAAGGAAAAACCCCTGTCTGTCCAGCACCGATCCATGAGACTTTTTATTCCCTCAGAAACAAGTGTTGGCCATCGTTGTGAGCAAACCTGGCTTCTGCTTATCGCACATTTAAGGCAGGTTATTCCTCAAATACTCATCACATCCTAGATATTCACACAAGTATAATTTGTATGAGGACTTGGTTTCAAAATGTCATAGTAATAGGACATTATGGTTAAGAAGATTGCTCAGTCTCAAAGCTGAGCGAGGTACAGGTGGATGACAGTCAACGCTCTAAAGGAGGCAATATAAAGACAGGTCTTATTGTTCCTCTTTCACAGAGGGGTGGTGTGCAAATGCTGGGAGAATAAAATGCTCTATAAATTTGATGCAGAATGCACATGGCGCCCTCTTATTGACACTAAAATATCTGCACTGGGGACAAAACACATGTTCAACTCTTGTGTTTTCAGATACACAACAGACTGATTTCTACGTAGCAAAAAGTTGAGTCTACGTCATATCTAATGGTGCTTAACTAGATGGACAAGAGAATCAGGTACAGGCTTTTCGAGCTGTGTGAGTGTTTGCCCTATGCCTCGTCTTATTTGCAGCTGTCCTGTCAAATAAAGCATATGAGTGAAAATATAAAATATCTATATATATATGTATTATAAAGAGTACTCGAATGGCCCAGCCCGACTTTACATCACAGATCTTATACTTCGATCCAGTTAACTCCATGTTCCCATCATGAGGTCTGAGATGCTGCGGTTGTGATAGGGGACCGTGGGGGCCGGCGTCTGCTGTGGTCAGTGGAATGTGGTGCGTTCGGGGGTCTGAGTTCGAGGTGGGACAGAACACTACTCTAAAAACGGGGTGTATGTACAGAGTCTGTTCAGTCTGTGTCGGAGGAGGAGGAGCTTCCCGTGGACGAGCTGTCGTCTGAGGAGGAGGACGAGCTGCCACTCAACCTACTGGCTCCGCCCCCGGCACCAGAGGCCCCGCCCCCAGCTGCTTTCTCTGCAACAACAGAAAAGAAAACAGTGTGAGGATCTGATTCATAAAAGCCATTCTACATACACATCATAGTGACAGTGCTTTATTGTCAAGACAGAGTGGGAAGTTGACAGGATGCCTTTTATGCTCTGACCATTCCACAATTAGGCCTAACCCTGAGCGCTGTGAAGATGTCTGTCCTCATGCATGTTTTCCCCTCTCCTCAGAGGTCACCTGCTCTTCTCCCTTGGTTGCTCAGTTTTGCCAAAGGACAGCTCTAGAAGATTCTTTGTGCCTTGATACAATCAACTCTGAGGTCTTTACTCTTTTGACTTCCATGGCTTGGTTTATGCTCAGGCACAGGCTGCATTGGGAACTTGTTTAAAAGATGCGTGTCTTTCATATCAATTTCAATGAATTGAGACGTGTGCGATGGGCATAAGCACATTCACATTCTGTACTGCCCTCTACAGGGCCGTGTGAGTACTCACGCATGAGTTTCCGCTGCTTCTTCTGCAGGCAGGATTTGACGTATCTCTCCAGCTCTCTCAGCGTAGAGGGTTTGAGCGTCTCGAAGTCGATCTCTATCTCATCGGGGTTGGAGTCTCGAAGCGATGGTTCTCTGGACTGGATGATGTGCACAACGCGCCCCAGCTTCTCTCCTGGTAAACGGTTTATGTCCAAGCTGAGCTGCCGCTTCTCGTCATAAGTCATGGGCAAGGAAGACTCTTCTCCCTCCTCTCCGTTCGCAGAGCCACCAGTTTTACCACCCTTTTTGGGTTGTCTGCAGGGGAAAAAACATGTTAGAGTTCATTCCTGCAGCAACTACTACCCTGTCTACTTGACTGCCTATGTGTGTAAATGGTGCTGCTGTCCTGTTTAGATCTAGCATGTGCACCTTGTGGCGGTGACGGTACTGTTGGCCTTCCTGGCGGGAGCCTTCTTCTGATTGGCCGGTTTTGGCTGAGTTGTGGCAGGGGCAGCTGCAGGTTTCTTCTTTTCCTCCTCCAGTTTAGCCTTGTTCCCTTTGTCTTTCTTCTTCTCCTTGTCCTTTTTCTCTTTCTTCTTCTTTGGTTTGGAGACAGGCGCCTGTGAGAGCACGGCCAGCTGCTCGTGAACTGCCTTCAGCTGAAACCAGAGCAGCACTTAGTCCAGATAGCCGGAGCAAGGCATCACAACACACAGTATGACATTCTAGGGGTGGGCGATACTGGCGCACAGCATTTACGTGGTAATGCTTGGGTGCCTGATTTTCAAACCATGGAAGTAAATGTTTTAAATAAATTTAACATGAGAACATTTATTCATTCGCCGTGAGGAAAAAGAATATAAGAAGCCTCGTTTTGATGACAATATCCATTCTGGATTAAAAGGCCATTTACAAAACTGTGGGGAATTAATATAAACCAGCTTGTGTCACATGAAATAAACTATAAAAGTGCCAAAATATAGCTAAGAATGTAAAAAAGTACTTCTGTATCTGAACTCTAATCAGTCTATTGTAATTTGATAAACATGTTCTTGTATTGCCCACCCTGCTGTAACTCATGTGAGGAGTGGTGCATAATGAACATGAATGTGTCACACATACACATCTACACGCACACAAACACACAGAACTATCGGTTTGAGCATTGCTGCGGTATTCAACATGATCCGCTTAAAATACAGTGTGCCTTCACAAAAATACCAAATATTTTCTCCCATTTGGGACCTCTTGAGAACCGGCATTCAATCAAAATGCATAGAAATGTGAATGCATTATTGCTAATTGTGATGAGATCAACACTATGCCCATCACACATGTATCAAACATTGGGACTGGCACAGTTCAACAGTTATTCTTCGTGTCTGACC
The DNA here is from genome assembly GCA_029875035.1 of Pomatoschistus microps. Classification (NCBI taxonomy): domain Eukaryota; kingdom Metazoa; phylum Chordata; class Actinopteri; order Gobiiformes; family Gobiidae; genus Pomatoschistus; species Pomatoschistus microps. The sequence goes on from JAPMNZ010923195.1 coordinate 11,236, forward strand.
AAACCAGCGCAAAAGATTGAAGACAAACACATGCATTTGACTTTGGCTCTTACAAGAGTCTCAGGGCAGAACTGTCCTCCACAGTTCACTATGTGCACAGAGGCACCAGCCACTCCACTGATGTTAGTGTAGTGTTTCCAGCTCAACTATAGCATAACAAATGCTCACCAATACGAGTCCATAAACATTAACATTTCAAAGTTAACAATGCCAAAAAAATGCTTTGCATAAATGTACACTGAATTGAAACTCCTCATAATAAAAATCATGGTAAACTAAGGCTTAAGATTCAATCAATCAAATAATTGACAAAAAATGACAGAAGGCTGAACATCATTAGCGTCAAAAAGCACATTGTCGCCCTCTGACGTGTGGTACAAGACCGACACATGCAGAAGGCTGCTCTGACTATCACTCTCACAACACATTCATACAGCAGCAAGAAAACAACATTAACACATCATTTACATGAAAAACTAAATATATAGCATTTAAACAGTTATTTTTAAGGTCTTAAAAGGTCCAATATTATGCGCTTTCTTTAATGTTTAAGACATTGTTCTTGGATTGTCCAAGTATGTCTAGAAATGTATAAAAAAGTAGGCCAAACTTTATTATATACAGTTAAGATTAGTGAAAAACTTAGGAACGATGTGGCCTTGAACATGGGAGAACATGCATGAATTCATGTATTAATGAGTTCATGCATGAATGCTCCAAATGCATCTTGAGATAGTGAATGAGAATGGAAAACATAATAACATGGTTAAAATGTTTGCACAATATGTCCTAAAAAACAGTTTTAGCAGAATATAGGACCTTTAAAAACAGTTCAGGCCAATCTCAGAGTTGTATCCGTGTCTTAACACCATCTAGTCCCCACTAAAGCCCCGTTCAAACTGTATCCTACCCTGTGATTGGATGGTCTGTGATTGGCCCCTCTGCGATTGGCCGGTTCACCCACCTGCTCCTGGAGCTCGGCCAATCGCGTGGCTCGCTCCTCCTCGGAGTCTGAGGATTCGTCGGAGGAGGAGTTGTTGCTGCTGTCGGAGGAGGCGGTGGATTTACTGACCACTGGAGTCGTGGAGGGGACAGACGCCTCCAGGCCCTCATCAGGGATCTTTGCGAAACGCATCTCAAATACGTCCTGACAGACACAAGGAGGTACATCAGAGACTCCATCATAACACGGGGAAGCCCCAGGTCAAATCAAAAGACATTTTTAATGATTTGAAAACAGAACCTTCACAGAGTTCTCACCACTCAGCTAACATGCTTCCAAAACTCAAATTGAAGGTCCTTTTCATCTTATTTAGCCTTAAATTTGGCCACAATCTTAATTCAATATATCTTTAATGGCTCTAAGGCCTTGTACTCTGCTTGTCACAGCCACTTTTAAGTATGGCATATGGCAAACTAAAAATAATGTTCAGAAGGGTTTTATGTCACTGACTTAATTCACATTCCACAAACGTCCTACCATGACTAAATAGTTTTTGATGCAATCTTGCTTTATATTTGAAATGGCCAAAGGGGGTGTGAGAACCAAATACAGCTCACCAAATAAAAGTTATAAACATCTTCAAAAATTATCCTTTTAACTTGCATAATACATACATGGTTTTGGTCCTCGGCCACAGATGGGCTTCATTATGGCCCATCTATGGGAACTTCTGATGTAGTGTCCTGCTACCATTAGTAAACAGGTAAAAATGATTTCATAGCCTTTCTTGGTGGATGGAAAATTATTTGTGTGGGGGGGACTGCACACAAATGTTGATTCATATTTTCACTTTAATGACAGCTGCAGGTACATCCAGTGCATGCTAGGGCTGGGCGATATGGCTGAAAACTATATCACAATAAAAGTAAGTCAAATCGGTCGAAAACAATATACATTGATTGTTTTTTTGTTTTGTTTTTTAAACCTAAATAAATACATTTGTTGTGTCGGCTAACACATGTTAGCAGCCCTTGTTTATAATCACGGGTGAAGTAGGCTCGAGGAATATGTTCACAAGCAGTGAGTCCTGGTTGGGTCCTGGTTTGGCTGTTCAAGTGTCTTGTGTCATCGTGACGGCTCCGCAAAGTTAAACTATCGAACATTCTATCGACCTCGTTTTCTATTGATATTGAACACGTGTATCGCAATATATATCGTTATCATTTTATCGCCCAGCCCTAGCGCATGCCTTTAATAAATCTGACGTACTGCCCTGCGATGCCACAAAACGCAGGCCAAAATTGTGGGTGGGCTTAAATGCTAAGGAGTTTAAGCTAGCAGTTTTTATGTCAAGTTCTGCATCATGGATGTATTATATTATTATCTGGTACTTCAGTATCTGCAATCACATTAGCAGCATTTGTGACAGTAGAATGTCAACTCAGGGTGCACCGTGTCCGCCCTGGTACAGTCCTGGTACAGTCCTGGTACAGTCCTGGTACAGTCCTGGTACAGTCCTGGTACAGTCCTGG
>JAPMNZ010923217.1:0-10607 GCA_029875035.1 Pomatoschistus microps
GTCTTGCATGTCCACAATCACTAGTGAGACACTAGAGCAAGACGTTCTCACGGGAGCTGATTGTGTTGTTTGTTGTTTTCCAAAATCATGTAAAAAGATTCAGGAATGGTGATGTATCGTGATACTTTCTCATACAATCGATTATCAATTGCTTTTGCTAAGTATCGATACTTAATATATGCCTACATTACGCAGCTCCTTTCTTCATGTCTTAGTGAGTAATTACTGGAAAATCCGCTGGTTTAAAGTTGAAGAATATAAAACAAATGATTTCAGTTTTTGTAACTTGTCTGAAAAATGCACTTTAATTTCTGAAGAATGTTCATATTGTTTTAATGGACGTAAGACTTATTTTGTTATATACAAAAAGGCAGCATTTTTTATAAGGCAAGGTTATAAGGCATTTTTGCTTGTTCACTTTCATGTTACACATTACACTTTTTTCATTTATCTTGAAATAAAGTGTATTTTTTCACTTAATATTTTTCTTTTATTTATGCCATAAATTATCATAGGTATATTTCTAACCAATATATCAATAATCGCTGCATAATATAATAGTTATCGTAAGCTTTGTATCGCACATCGTATCGTATCGTGAGGTACCTTGAGGTTCCCACCCCAAGTATTGTACCAAAGTGTTGTGATAGGGATCGTAACGCCAGATATAAGGCAATGCACTCCCCTATTAGCAATTCTTAGATACATGAAATGTTTTAAATGAAAAGTTGAAGAATGCAATATTTAGGCAAAAAAGTGACTCATACAACCCTCTCTCACTTGAAAAGAAAGAGAAAATATGCAGATGATAAATATTGAACCCCACAATTTATCATTTCTGCCATCAATTATTGAGTGATGGGTCGATATAGCAATCAGTGTGGTAGGCCCATACATTATTATGTCATAAAATATTGTCTAAAGCATACATCACCACAGCGGCATCGACATTGGTATCGAGTTACAGGTCTACTCAAAACACTCTAATTAGCAGACTTGACAGACTTAACAGAAGCCCAAATCACCGAGTACATTTCAATCGCCTGTATGACTATTCACGCTAACGATAATGCGCTTTGATCTCCGGACAGATCACTGTGTTTCCACGAGCTCTCCAGGATTCCCCATCGGTGTGCGCTGGTGGTAAATAATTGTTTTGGTATCCGGTGAAATCAAACAAAAGGCATTCTAACCCCCCCACATACACAAACACTAGACAATTTGATGCAGACAGAGACACCCAAAGGCCAGCGAGCGCATTGATATTCCACACCTGTATTTCTCCTGACAGCTCCATAGCCGCGCACTGGCTGAGGGATTGGACACGACCATCCCGACGCTACAATAGACACGCAGAGGCTCCAGAGCAGAGGGGCTTCTATCAGCACACAAACATGTCAGGAACACAGCTACAGCGGCGCCTGGCCCTCGGACTGTCACATACAAATAACTACAAGAGGAAATGGGCAAGTGGCACCTACAAACAACTGTGCCAAAATGTCCCACAGGTCATAGAATCGCATTTTTTTTTTTGCAGGGAAAGGATTATGTTCATTTTGAGATTTAGAGATGGGGGACCAAGCTTTTATTGCCCAATAAATAATGCATTTTTTTCACCGCAAACAGAGTCTTGTAAAAGTGACATGTATTCTGACCAAAACTGTCCTAATCTTATTAATACAAATTAATAATAATGCATTGGTTTGGTTTTTTACAGCGACAAACAAAAGAGGCTTCAAATGGCATTGTCATTTCACTGCAGTAATTAGCCACAGCTGTCTTGGGGCAGACTGACTGAGGCGAGGCAACCACTTTTTTGCGACAATCACACACGCACACCAGACTCATTCTAGGCAATGTGGGTGAAGTTTCTTGTCTCAGAACACAACAACATTCTGGCAGTTTAAAGCTACAGCTGCCCCACTGTGGCACACAATGTACCCAACTGTCCTCCATCACAGTATTAACCAGGACCTGTCCCGCTTAGCTTCCGAGGTCTGCCGGAATCAGAATTCCACGTGCAGGAGGCAAAAAATACTAGAAAATAGTTTACTTCTGTCGTTTCAAGCTGTGATAGAGGCCCAAAAATACATGCATATGAAAACTATTCCATTCCATTTTCTTCCGCTTCATCCGTTGCCGGGTCGCGGACATATGAAAACTATGATAGGATAAATGAAGTATACCTTGACCTTATCAGGGAAAGTAAAATAAAATAAATATCAAACCACTTTAGAGAAAACATATTATATTTTCCATTCATAAAAAAGTCACTATTTGACTCTTTGCAGATGAAAAAAGCTGATCTAAAGCCAAAAAAACATGTAAAAACTAATGATAGAACTAAAATGTTGTAGAGCCAGGAAGAGTTAGATGGATTTAATTGCATTGACAATTACCCCAGCTTTGAGTCGAGTTATGTGCCTTCAGATGAAAGACAAAGCTTTGGGAGTTTCCAATAGAAAGATAGCATGTTAAAGCTTTTCTTCAAAACCTTATCTAAGCCCACTATCATGTGAAGACGCAGACCATTCAATATTATCTCCAGGTTACAACTTCATTGCGAGGTGCCGCACTTCGATATTATTGAACCGGAATGCAGTCCCTCAGAATGTCGTAATTAGAACTCAGCCGGTACGGGATCAATAAATCCATTTACATGTGAATTTTCATACACTGCAAGAAGCCTCCGAGATCTCGCAGCAAGATCTCACATACCGCTGCAAACGGGGATGAATTAAAAATGAATGAAATGGAAGCCGTATTAAAAAAAATAAAAAAATAAAAGGGTGCATAAGAAAAATCAAGCAACAGCGGAGGACAAACTGCAGGGGCAATATTGACACAACAGAGTAAACAGGTACAAAACCAACATGGGCAATGACAGGACTGAGCAGGGGAAGGCCACACGGGTAAGAATATGCTTTTACAACACTGCCCTCCTATGGTCATGAAAGCAACTGCATATTAGACAACATCAAAGATTTCTTTTTTGAACTCAAAGGATTGGCAAGAATTTCCATTATAGTTATTCCAGACGTGCAAAAAATAGCTGTAGAGGGGAAAAAGGTGGGAATTCATGGGGCAGATAAGATAACATTATATCATTGTCTGAGAATCTGCTATTATTACAGACCCTGGATAATGGCTGTTATTTTGTCACAGGAAATATGTTGAGGCGTCAATTCAACACAGACGATGAAGTCATTCAAATTCTCAGTCCCCTGAACGTGACTTCAGGAATTTTAAGGAAAAACAATCCTTCAGCAGAGTATGAAGATTTTAGTTTGAGAAGTACAGGAGATGGGAGAGAGGGGAGACAAGAAGGACTTACTTTTTTGGCAATATCATAAATGTGCAATGTCTTAGCTGCAAAAACTATCCTATCTTCACGCTTCTTCTACGCTTTTTATGTTTGGGTGTCATCTCACAATCCGTCAATAACCTCGTAATGGGCTCTGGCCGGGCAGATAGAGGAAGGTGAGGACAGGTTGACAGGAAAGGGCAAACTCCAACCCGTGTATTGGAATTTGTTATTATAAGATCAAATTCATCATCTTTATGGTTCAAGTATTGATGTCAAGCTCATTCACAAAACTGATTATTCAGACTACAAAAAAATCATATTAACGATGTAATTACGTATATAAAGAGTGTCTGTTTGTGTGAAGTTATTTGCATGATGCTTGTAACAGAACACAGCATAATGTAAATAATAATAACTGAAAACATGTGTAAGATTTCCTTGCAGCTATAGCCTCTCAACAACACACATTTTACTATACATGTACTAAACGTGGGTCATGTTTTAGATGTTTTGGAGATCAGAACAAAAACGTTTATCAGTCAATCTTTCTTGGTAGAGTGCCTTTTGTAGGAAAAGGGCAGGGCAGGGCAAGACAAAGCGCTTCACAGTCCACACCACACAAGACACAAATCATCACATAAAACACCAGAAACAGCATTAAAAACAAACAGAATCGTGTTTTTCCTGGATTCAAAGAAAGAAGAAGCCTGTTTCACATTTTCAGGAAGACTGTTTCAGATATTAGCCGCACAAATCTGGAACGCTACCCCCCCAAGCTATATTTTTCCACCAAAACACTATTAAAGGTCTGGACTGATTCTTTCACCCGCCATTAGTTATTGTCATTCTCTCTAAAAGTTTTTCACTCACTATTCTGAACCACTTCTCGGATTAATAAGTGGAAAGAGCAAGAGGTCAGAAGTGATAAAAGCGAGGTGTTCATTTTTCAAGTTAATGGCTTTTGTAAATGCTGACTTTTTTTCTCAAATGTTGTCTGATGAAATTGCACTAAAGCTTTTGCTGATTCACACGCACGATATTATGCAAGGTTAAGCAAGAGTCAGTCCCCCGCTACCTGCCTTATTTGAATACAGAGTTACCCAGTATCACATCGCTGGAGCTACACCCCAGACAGGCATAGCTCTCCTCTGTGCATCCTCAGCATCTGTTCTGGTCATTTATCACAAACCACTCGACGCACAGCACTCTCGCATATGGCTCGGAGGTTCCAGCACTGCATTCTCCGCATATTAGCCTTATCAATTTTTAAGGATCCCAACGGACCGCATTTTAGGAACTTGCTGAAATAATCATGAGAGCTGCGAGCTGCTTGTTGAGTTAGAACACAGTTTGCTTCAATGAAATGTGAGAAACCACCCAACATTCAATAGAGCCTCGCCATTAGGTATGCATTGCGTCGAAACCAATCTCAGTTGAGCTTGTCCTCCATTGTTTTTAAAGGGGATACTTCACTGGACACAATCAAATTAGCAAGAACATCACAGATACGGGGTAATAACCCTAAATTGAATTTCTAAGACCAGCTAAAGTGTCCCCTCTCTGCAGAATCAATTGCTGTGGAGACAAGAGGGAGGACAAGATGAGGGCATTCATAGTTAGCAGACCTTTAAAGAGTACACCAGAGATGCAGGCCATTTTCACGCTCTGGGGCCCAGCCATAATGTGAGGCTGCTGTCTGCTGCTTATGCTGGAGGAGGAGATGCAATCTATCCAATTATGTTAATAAATTTAAATTACCTTACAGCTCCCATCAGTGAGCCAGTGAATTCAGGTCGGCTTTCAGCATTTGGATGGATTCTTATTGTTTGGCATGGTTGCTGCACATGATGATGCTAACAGAGCGCATAGTATGACAACTATACAAGCAATTAGCTGGACAGCCTCCAGTTAGCTGCACCACAGGCTGTCGCTCTGATGAGTGCAGGACAAAGGCTGTTCTAGATCATGCTCCCGTTCACTTATTATCATGTGATTATACAATTGATGACCTGTCTATCATTACTGGGTATAAACATGTATAAGGCTTGTCCTAATGGCACTGTTACAGTTGTCTAACGTTACCAGAATATTATTATTCTGGCAACTTTAGACTAGTTGAACAGATAAATGTAACATCTTGAGTTGAATATGCATCAAGAAAAACATCAATTATTATTTAAGACATTATAATAACATGTCCATGTGAATTCTCTGCTCTTGATTTAGCAGGATCTAAAGTGTGGGTCGGTCTAGTAGCCCATTAGAGTTAAAAAGCTCCATCAGTGCATGGCACTCCTCTGTCCCTTCAGACAGACAGGCGGCCGATCCTCTCAGTAATGAGCAGGCCTTAGGCCCATCAGAGCAGGACACAGCCCCTAATGAAGCACTGCACAGAACCGCCTGATTGAAATGTGCCACCAATGGCCGACAGGATCTTGTCTCAGCTCAACCAGAAAGCAGATGATAGTTTTTTGGTAAAAACTTTTGTGAGCTAGGGCTTGTGAGTTCTGAAAACAATACTTCTCCTGTTGATGAATAGAGAGTTGGACACATTATGTTTTATACAGCTGAAGACCTTGCATTATCATATTTAGGTATTTTTTAATAACACTGCACAGAAGTGAAACTCCAGGGAGAGTGAGTAACAGCCTGATACGTAAACAGCTCAGTGAAGATGACTTTCCAACCACACGTTCTGAGTCACAGCTGAAAAAGGGCACTTCTCACAAATGTCCATGCAGTATGGCTAGTGCACTATCCCTCGTCATCCCTGTGTGCAAACGCTCAAAGCTATTCTGCTTTACAACATAGAAAATAAAATAAGATTGGTGTAGTGGACTGGTATTTATTCTTTTGAGGAGTCATTTTAAGTCAAGTTTGGATACCACCCTGTAGGACACGCACACAGATGTGTTTTCATGGTGGAAACAAGATATTTAATAACAACAATGAAACTGAGGCAAAAGACATACGAACCCAGAGTGTGCAGAGCCATCAAGCCGACCAGCAGCAGGGACAGCATGGTTTTCTGAGATCAAGAACACTTCACACTCTGAACTGGAAAAAGACAACGTGTTAGTGATAGTTCATCTCTGCCAAACCTTGCAGTCTTGCTTTATCAAATATGGATAAATTACATCATGAAAAATGCCTCTTGCCTCTTAAGAAACAAAAGACTGAACCTTTCCCAAATGGCTTTGTCTGGTTCAGCGTGAGTGGGTAGACGATGACAACAGGGAACTTCCAAAGCAGACAGGAAATTTTACAGGAAAAGAAACTTGACTTCAGATTGGCTGGTAAAGTATTAACATGCATCCCATCTGTGTGTGTTGAGAATTTAGAAGAATAAAGCATTTGAAACCCCATTTTTATCTCCTTTTTAAGGCCATTACTCATTCCTTTTATACTAGCCTTGCAATCCCAATAATTGAACTTGTGTGAGTTTGGATGTATTTCTTCTGGTATCTGATCTATTTTAGAAATTGCCAAATACAAAGAACATTCTATAATCCATTGCCATGTTTTGATTATCTTGAAAACATGTTTAGAATGGTGTACAATTATAGCAGCGGCAGCAGCAGCAGAGAGGACGCTGTTTGAAACAATCTTCCTAAAATAAAATAGCAACTCGACATAGTGGGGAAGATCCTTTTAGTGCATAACTACAGCACAGAACTACATACGGGCATAGAGTAAAGCTAAAGATATGTGTTACTTGAAACAGCATCAAGTTTGTCTAACAATACCAATAAGGGCAGATAAAGTCTGTGCTTGCAGTCGGTGAACATAATAGGCAGAAGGAAACCATCAAAGGGTTTAATGAGTCTAGGCCCTACCCCATGTAGAGGCGACCATAAACTCAACCTTTTCCAACTTGCTTTAGGTCAACATTTTGTGGATTGAAGTCACTGAAGATCTGAACATGCTGACTTGACCAAAAATAAACAATCAACATCAACAAACATACATTTACATACAGACCAAGTCTGCTGGTATAATAAAACATTTAGAATATTGTTGATTAGGATGTGTGAATTGCGTTCAAATCACGAGTCAATAGGGTACATTTGTTAAGGAATGGGAATTAAAATATAATAACATATCATCCACTCATCTTTAGACGTACATTGTAACAATACATACTGTAAACTTATAGAGGATAACGTAATTACTGGACAGTATGCTGCCAACATTGTAGATCACATAGGATCATTTTCTCTGTGGTCATAATGCTGACATGTCATCTTCAACTTTTGTGTGAGCAGATGTTCACTTCTCCAGAGGAGGGCGTAGTCTAAAACGCCTCACATCAATACATAAAAAAATAATAATACAGCTTTTAGAAGAAAATGCTGAGCGCGTCACAACTGTTGCTTCTCAATTGAAAGAAAAAAAAGTCACATGCAAGTAACTGCGTAACTCTCATCTAACAGTATATTTCAGCTTACCATCGGATCTGCTAAAGTTAGAAATAACCAAGCATCCAGCGATGACTCGGTCCAACACAGCGCGCTGGTTTTAACCACAAGTCATCCCAGGACTAAACCGGTTCTGGGAGAAGTCGGCTCTCTGTGATAATATAAAGCAATAAATTGGCTTTTTCACAGCTTAGGAGTATGTTCCATTGATTTGGGTTGGGATCCTTTCTCAAACCACTCTTCTGCTTTGTCCAGCAGTGATGTCATACAAGGGGGCAAGACTCCCCGCTCGCCCGACCCCATTTTTTAACTCTTCGGAGTCCTAGGCTTCGGTCTACGAGTTAAATATAGACTCTTAATTACATACCAGAGATATACTGACATATTTCGATCTTGTTATGTTGAATTATATGGGGAACTGTTCATCATTTTAGTTGGAGTTAATCAGAGCCCCCCGTCTTCCCAGTCATTTTAGCACACATTTGGCGCTGGGGAAAAAAAAGACACGAGGAAATTTAACCACTGTACTCATCCACCGTGTTGTTATATTCAAATAATGTATACTTTATTACCACTTTTAAAAAATGTATTTCTTGTTTGCAGGGTCTTTTAAAATGTATTGTTTATTGTACGTAAACGCACCATGAACCACGTGACCATAACCAGGAAGTGGGTGGAACGTCAACACAATGGTGAGTATGCGAATATTTGTCACGTTATTCTGATCCAAACTCTAATCCCTGTCGTCTTATAATACTCATAAATGCTTTATAAACATACTAGTACACTCTACATAAATGTGCTTGCACCAAATTTCCATCATTTAAACTGGAACACACCAGATTCAGGGTTATAAGACCAAGAGTGACACTGGTTAATACTATCGATATATTATTCTACATTGGTTTAGTCCTATTGTCATACATTTTCACAGTTAATTTGTGAGGCTGATGATTTGAAGCAAACAATGAGGACCAATGAACAATACCAACCTGATCTCGCATGTCATGTGTCGGTGCACTATCTTGAAGTAATGTCAAAATGTGCAATAGAGAACTGAGCCTCATGCTGCAACATGTACAGATGTAAACATACTGCTGCTAACATGTACAGATGTAAACATACTGCTGCTAACATGTACAGATGTAAACATACTGCTGCAACATCTACAGATGTAAACATAATAAACATAAACAATGAAAATGCTAACATAAAACTACATATTACTTATTTTGCCAAATGTAGACATTTTATACTTTTTTATTAAGTTAAAGATATAGATGTTATACTGATGCTAGAGTTAGAGATTTTGTTTTATATAATTAGTTTAGTTATTGTTCATTTATCGTATGTATCTTGTTCTGTAACTGGTGATGCAACACTGAAATGTCCCCACTGTGGGACAAATAGAGGGTCTCTTAATCATAATCTTGAAGAGAGTCCATCTGTGCATGCGCTTGTGTTATCATAATTTAGCCATCTATATTTATCCTCACATAATGTTACGTGATAGTCCTATGAACCTTTAACATACTTTTAGCACTGTGTCATATTCATGTATTTAGTTTGTTTCTGTGGTTGGTTCTAGATATCCTGAGCTCCACAGCAGTTGCTCAGGACTGAGAACATTATCTATTTTTTTAAGTTTTATTTTTATGTCATTTTTTTATTGACACATGAAAGTTTAGTGCAACTGTCCCAGATGTTACGTTTATATCTTGTGAAAATATAGGGACAAATGAACTGTTTGATGATTTGCTGGAACATGAGAAGCTGGGCTCATAACTGGGACTGTCTGGGGGTGAATTATCTGAAATATCACTGTACAATAATCCTGTGTTTGGTTTATGTATGAAGGCATTTATGGCGTCCTCGGATTGGCATCTGTCTCTGAAGCTTGTCGACCAGCCAAAATCCAAATTCCTCTTCCCGGAGATGATGCCTGGTGATGTCCCACCGGGAGGATACAGGGTAGCTACTCTCAAACAGCTGGTCTCCGCTCAACTTCCGGACTCAATCCCAGATCCAGAACTAATAGGTTTGCACAAGCTACTGTATATTGTTAAGAATAACAATTATACCATGATAAATGAGGATCACAATCCAAACTACTGTTTAAACCTCATGGTAAATTACACAAACGATTAGCTTCCATTTTCTCATTCAAATAGTTTTTTATTTTCATGATTATGAAAATTGTAGATTCATACTGAAGGCATTCAAACTATGAATTAACTCATGTGGAATTATGTAAGCAACTGAAAATATGTCTTATATTCAAGGTTACTCAAGTTCAAAGTAGCAGCTTTTGCTCTGATTACTGCTTCGCACGCTCTTGGCATTCTCTTGATGAGCTTCAAGAGGGGAAATGGTCTTCCAACAGTCTTGAAGGAGTTCCCAGAGATGCTTAGCACTTGTTGGCCCTTTCGCCTTCACTCTGTGGTCCAGGCGTCCAGCTCACCCCAAAACCATCTGGATTGGGTTCAGGTCCAGTGACTGTGGAGGCCAGGCCCAGCACCCACCACTCTCCTTATTGGACAAATAGCCCTTAAACAACCTGGGTGTGAATCTACAGTCAATAGTCATCAAAAGAAAGGAAACTTATTGAATGAGAAAGTGTGTCCAAACTTTTGGTCTGTACTGTTGGCTTGTTGGATTAAGGTGCTAAACATGCAAAATCTTTATTGTTTCGTAAAATTGAGTTGAATGTAGGAAATATAGCTTTTTCTTATTTTGGTCATAGCAACAGTTGTCCCTTTCCTCAAACAAGATTTTTAAGAGTGTAGTGGACTTAATACCAGAGTTGTGGACTCGAGTCACATGACTTGGACTCGAGTCAGACTCGAGTCATGAATTTGACGACTTCAGACTCGACTTGACAA
>JAPMNZ010923246.1:0-15607 GCA_029875035.1 Pomatoschistus microps
GCTAAGTGTCCTGGGTGGAGCTCTGACTGCCACCCCCCCGACCCAGAAATGGATTAAGGGGAAGAAAATGGATGGATGGATGGATGTATTCTTTTCTCATATTTGTATTAGATTGAGTGCTGTAAATTATCATAGATTTTAGAAAGTAAATCACTTAACTGACTTTGAACTAATGTATTTTTTTTAACCTGAAGACACTAAACTGAGGACAGTTGCAATATAGATATTCTATAAAAAAAAGATTGTGAATAATCAAATCAACAAACCTAAGACCACATTGGCAGTGATGTGTTTCAGAGTTGTGCGTGCCAAGTTGGTCCGACTGAAGTTAGCTCGTATGGGTCACGCTTGTACACCTCTCTGGGATCAGTACTTCACCTGTGTTTCACCTAAAGCCCAGATCACTTCTTTTGAACAATGTTGTAACTCATCCAGGTTTTCTATTGTATAGCAACTAATCCTCGCAATGCTATTTGCACTTTCATAGTCTATACTTGATACATTCCCACTTTATATGAACATTGTTTCATGTGTGATGCCAATAAACCGTGTTAAGTTTTAAATCTGGCTACTTTCTGTCTCGGGGTGAAAAAAAATAGCTGTTATAAAAACTCTTTGTAAATAAATATATTTATTTTTAAAAGTGTACAAGACAATAGTTACAAAGCCAGAATACAGTGTGTTTAACAACATGTCATGTAATGCAGACGCCTGAACCTGCAGTTTCCCCGTCAGCGACACAGGCCGATGAGCTGCAGCAGCAGCAGGAACAGGGACGTGATGTCCAGGTACAAGTTCAAAGCTGCAAACACGTACTCCTCTGGGGACACCGCATACTTCCTGTGTTTCCCTCCCACGATCAGCTGAGTGTCGAACACCAGGTACTGCAGGCAAACAAGCTTCAGCTGTTCGTTCTGACCGTTAGTGGTTGCCATTTGTACCTTATCTAGATGTGTGGCATTCATACACAACCTAAAAATGTGTGTGTGTCATCAAAGTAGACTGAAGTGAATGCTAAATGATACATGATGGTTATTTTTCTAATTTAAACAAAATGGGGCTTGCACAGCTATTCATACAGCGTTTCCTTCTAATGATACAGTAGCTGAACGCTCATCTATAATCTTGTGCTAAGCTTGTATGAATGCTAGTGTACAAAATCAAAGTATCAGTTTGTTTTCACTTCATAGTCTGTTACTTTGTTGTAGTCTTCTCTTTAACCTTTGGTCATACACAAGAGAAAATTGTTATTGGTATGGTCATACCATGTGCAATGGCAGGTAGTCCATTTCATTTATGAGGAAAATTGCACTGACACGATTGGCTTAAACTGTGGTTGAGAACAGCAGTGTCTTTGTACTGACACCATCGAGCCACTTTGTTCCACCAGTTGACTGGCCGGGTCACAACATTTGCTGCTAATGCCAGGGCATGCAGAGAGGTGGCTGTGAAAATGAAGCCCACTGCTGTGGGCATAATAGAAATGAAAGGGCACCAGCACGTCTCTTTAGACTAACTGCCCTGACAGCCTCTGTGGCACATCACACTCACACCCTGATGAAGACGTAGCCACTTACAAAAGGTCACATTAAGCCAAAAAATGAGATGAAGCATATGAAGGCACTCACCAAAGAAAACACCAAGGTCCCCAGGCAGGCATACACGATGTAAACATACTGCAAGAACAAGGCACATGTGAGGTGTAATGGGTTATCCTGATCCGTCTAATGACTAGAAAGACCATCAGAGTTTCATTTGGGAGCTTCCATTATTTCTGTCTTTGGTGTTTATTGCTGTAGCACATACATTATGTTTTGTACCGAGGGTGAACGTGTATGTTCAGTGTGACTCCCGGGTCAATCCTGAGAGCTTTTTTTCTAGTCTGCTGAGCACATGGGTCTTGACATCCATTCACCACTAAAAGCTGTAAACATTCCCCTCTGTCTACTTTATGCTGCCATTAATCAGAAAATGTTCTCAGTCCAAATTTACCTGTGATCGGAGGATTGCACAAAGCAAACAGAATGAAAGGAGGGTCCACATTAACACCCACAGGCTCCCGTTTAACATGGTGAAGTCCCACTGGTGAAAGGAAACAGACAAAGATGTTTCAGTTTATGGTAAAAGTATCTGTACAGTGCTCTTACAGTACTTACTATTCTATGTGCAAACAGTGAGTGGAAATGGACAGACTACACAATGGCCAAACAAACGCCAAAAGCTTTGCCCCAAACAGGGACTCACTGATCACTGGAGGGCAGGTCAATTATGTGCGGAGTCATTAATAGTTTTTTTTTGGGTGTGGGTGCAAAAATCATCTATTCGATTGTATAAAATGTCCAAATTAAAAAAACAATCCTAAATACTTTAATAGTAGTTTATGATGTTTAATGATTCGTTGAAGGCCAAAAGCCATTCAAGGACGATTTGTTTGTCCGAAGCTCTTGAAATATAAAAGTGTAAAAATTCTCCACAGCAGCTCTGACCTCTCCTGCCATTTTCGGCCAAAATCAATTTACTCCCTCCGTCCTGACATATCAAATCATTCTCATCCGTACCCTCTGACATAATCTTCCCAAAATGAGCCTGGATATTATGGCTAAAAAAACTTCCCCTGAGCTGAAGACAAAAACGCAATGTGCAAATTCTGTGATGTGAGGAGTAATCAGCTTTCCCTTTGCAGCCCTTTTAAAGCTTTACCAATACCTGCCAAGCAAACAGCAGCCACCAGCTTAACTCTGCTCCTCTGAGTGCACAGGAAACACAGCTTAGTATTGAGGCATTTACCGCTCGCTGCACCTCAAAGTCGCGGCGCTTTATGAAATTTCACTTGTGGCTGGGCTGCAAACGGGGCTCCGAGGTGTGACAGATCTCACCTTTGACTGGAAGGCAAACAGACTTAAGGCCAAAGACACCAGTGAAGTCGCCAGCATGGCCCACAAGACGGCCTCAGCATCAAAGTACCTGCAGGCAAACGCAGCACGGTGGATTGGACACAGCCTGGACTGACCAATGACCCTTTCTGCTACGTCAAAGACCAAGATAAAGACTTCATGCACGTATCTGGAAACTAGGAAATTGCTTTGACTCCTATAAAGTTCTAAAAGTAAAACTAGAATGAGTATAGTATAATGACTAGTATATAGCACAAGTGCACTAAGTAAACACAATAGACATATAGCAGTGCAGTAAAGTGACAGTAGCATAAAGTGAGTGGGTTATTTAAATGTTTAATCAGCATTAACACATAAGGAGGCAGTATTTCAGATTCTTGCTGCTAAAATCTGGAGCATATCCTGAAAATGTGAGACGGGCTTCTTCTCAGACAATGTCCAAATCCAGGTTAAAAACAGTTCTGTTTAGCTGTGCATAAAACTGAGGAATTTTATCTTTACTCTATTCAATTATATAACACTGTAAAATAATGCTTGAACAAAGTAAAAGTGAAGTCTATAGTTTAATCACTGAATTGGGATAAAGCGGTGGGATAAAAAACATTTTCTTCTTCCCACTCCTTTTCAGGCAGAATTATATGGCCAAAATTCTACCGAACATTTATTGTTTATACATTTTTTGTTTATACTGTTTTTTAGTTTATTGTGTGTTTTGCCTGTTTGTTTTTTGCATTATATGATTTATATTATTTAACTGCATTTAATGACCCTGTGTACTCACCTGTGCCATTGCCTGAAATAAATTAATAGATGAAAATGAAATGATTGAATGAAATGTACTAAGATAAGATATACTTTGCTGATCTCACACTGGAGAAATTTACTGTGATTATTCATGATTTTAATGCCTTGAGTGATTGTACCTTTTCTTATTCAGCGTTTTGATTTGCATTGTGTATGAATTGTGCTTTACAAATAAACTACCCTTGCCTTGTCTAATGCCCTTGTTTCTTTTGGCAAGACACGTAACCCACCTCCTCTGCTCAACCCAGCGTCTACGTCCATATTTGTGATGGACTCCCTGTTGTAAAAGCACTTCGATTGGCCAGTAGAGATACACAGTTTCATTAGAATGTGCTTTCAGGCTCAAAACATTTATTTGACAATGGAAGTGGCACTAGGAGATTAGAATCTTGTGAGCCCTTGGTGCATATATAATTCTAATCTACATCAAACTCTCAGACAACTGAACTTTTGCAAAAGGGTAATACTGTCAGTGAAGCCGGTATTATAGCCAAGGGATCTTTTTCCGACGCGCGACGGTGCAGGTATAGAGATAAGACTTGCCAAGCTTTTTATACTACACTTTGTATCTTTAGGCCGGTTGCAATAATTACTAAACGTGTGTGTGCGTTTGTGTGCCTGTCTGTGTGAATATTTTCGGGTGCATTCTCTGTCCTAGCTCCCTCTAGATTTTCCCATGATGACAAACTATAACCATAAGGCCCTAAAACTGATGCTGTCCTAACACATACTGGTGCTCCTCAAACTGGACCAAATGATGTCATAGCTAGTGAGAAGAGTGTTGCCATTTTCTTAGTAGACTAATATCATTTGAGATATAGTGGGATTGAATAAGTCCCTTTTTTGAATATTGATTAAAGCTGGGGTACCTATCTTTCAGGCTACAAAAAATAACAAAACGTATGGGCGACAATGGCTCAGTTGGTAGAGCCTTAGAGCCCGAAGGTCGTGGGTTCGAGCCCACCGCAAGACCTACTTCACGATTCCCGCTGATGACTGCTGTCGTGTCATTGGGCAAGACACTTAACCCCACTTTGCCTGAAGCCCCGCTGAATAATCAAGGCTCCTGTGGACTCACCACCTGCAGGAGGATCAGTGAGGGGCTGGTGCTCTGTGAACTGGGTGCAGCTCTGACTACCACCCCCCGACCCAGAAATGGGTTAAGGGGAAGAAAATGGATGGAGGATGTTAATTAAAAAAAAAAAAAAATACATATTGTTCTTAGTATTTTGTCTTTCTGTCACATGGCCATGTATTTTTGGCCTCAAAAGCATCAAGCAAACTTTTTTACAACTATGCAGAATATAACATGTTCACAAGGTTGTACTTTTACAGGAATCATTCTGAGGGGGCAAACAACATGTGCTATATATGACAAAAAATAAGTTAGGTACCCCAGCTTTAATAGTGCAGTTGATTTCGTCTCAGCTCAGGCCAAGTTCATTTGAAATGCTCGATTGTGATTTTCCTGTTATACGAAGTGAGAGATGCTAATTGTTGCGCTCCGGTGCAGTGACCATCAACCTATTATGATGTCTCTGTTTGTTTGTAATTAAGGGAAAAAACGCACCCTGATAGCATCTTATCTGCATACCTGGCACCCAAAATTCAATCTGATGTTGTTATTATTGTGCAAATGAGAGATGAGCGAGCACAAACACTCACGCTGCCACAGATCCCAGCATCAGCCCCTCCGCCACCGTCTGCAACGCACGCAAATCCACAGTAAATAAAAGAAGAATAAATAAACGGAGAGGGGAAAATAAGGAGGGGGGGGCTTAATTTGCTGCACGTATATACTCACAAACAAGCCCAGGGCGATGAAATTGAGAGGGACCTGACGGCGGAGGTTGTCACAGCAAGATAAGGCCACGGCGAGTACCAGCACCACGGCCCTATTTCACCCAGAATATAGAGAGAGTCGTAAATAGCAAATAAACATGTAGTAAACATCCACAAGAGGCACACCACTCACTGGGGGAATTCAAGCAGAGTCATATTGATGCAGAGAGGAGCCAGTGTTTGTCGTTTGGAACCGACCGTTTTGGTAATAAATTGTCTCGGTCTGGTAATAAATTTGAGTTTGGGATTCATTGCTCTTTTCTGTTTTATCCTCGATGTTTCAAGGCATTAAAGACGCAAAGTTAAAAGCACATTCTGAGGTCGAGGGAAGTTAGGATATCGTTTAAAATGTGCTTCTGTGATTCAACTTACAATGTGGAACTAAAACAGACTCATTGTATAAACGGTGTTATATACCGAGCTTTAATATTAATGTTGATGATTGGCTCACAGAGAGGTTAAAACCGATTCTCAAACTTCCAAAAAGTGCTAAATATGATGTACACGCATATTTATAATGAAGTCTCTTAAAGATTTTTGCAACTTTTGAGTGCCTCAGTTTTCCAGCGGAATTTTCAACGTTGGTCTCTCCACTTGAACAGCACCAAGTTTACTTTTATCCTTATTTCATTTTTACATCCAAAAAGCACTCCAGCCCCGTCTACTGTTTTCAAAAACTCATATATTTCGGTGGTACAGTGTTTGCGGCTCTCGACTCAAGTTTGAACAATATTTCAATTTTCGGAGTTTCACCTGTACACTGGCCAATAATACATCAACTCCTGGAACGTAGCACAAACTAATACTTTTGTTTCTTCTTCAAACGTCCACACCTTTAATGTGAGCGTTTATGTTTGGTTTTATGTTTATTAATTGATTTAAGTCAATTATCCAAGAAAACTATGTAGGCCATTGCATATGTGAATGATTGGTTGTGGGAAGGCCGATGGCACATACTGGTTGCCCTGCTTCTGTCAGTGTGCCCCAGGGCAGCTGTGGCTACAGTAGTAGTTTATCACCACTGTGTATGGAGTGAAAGAATAATGACACGTGACGCGTCTTTGAGTGTCCAGAAAAGCACTATATAAAACCAATGCATTGCTGTTATGCATTGTTGTAAGACTGAAAAATACCTGCACTACTATTGACACTGTTTCTTGATTGCTAATTTGCCACTTTTTTGTACATAATATATCCTGCATTTAACATGTTCGCACATTTCTTACTTTTTGCACAATCTTGAGTGTTTCTATCCATGCCAGATGTGACATGTACATTTCTCCTGTGTAAGATCAATAAAGTATATCTTATCTTATCTTATCTTATTATTTATACAAAACGGTAGACAGTGAGAGTTACAGTTTGTTTAAGAATCCCCGGATTCGACATTAACAAACTCATTTATATTCTCAATCAGCTTGAATAAATGAAGTCCAATGCAAAACAAAAATGAAAGTTTAAAATGATGCATTCTTTGGGACACTTACATCATGGCGTACGAAAACCAGTAATTCTCAAATGTCCATTCCCTCAGCTCTGACCTGAAGTGAGAAGAAATGTGTTTTTTTAAATAGATATGTCATTTATCTGAGAACAGTTGTACAATGATTGCATTAAATATTAACAGAGGACAGAGCGTAGCGCACTGGGGAGAAAAAAAAACAATTTATGACAGGAAATGGCTGTAGGAACACATCCATTACACAAAGAATATGAAGTCATCAACCCGCTCTCAGAAACATATTACAAGAAAACTGTTTTGTATTTGAGGCTTTTCCGCATCTGACTTTATGGTCAAACGAGCCTTCAGGTTGGAAAGACAAGTGGTGGGAGATCAGGCCGGCCTATTTGACACAGAATTCTTCCTTGAGATGAAAACATGTTTGACATTGTGTAATTTTAACACACTTAACCCAGTCTGCGATTCATGAATGCCTTGCTTAAAAAGGGCTCAGTGCAGTAGGGGAAGGATCTCAAAACATCTTTTCATTTGAGCAATCTATTAGCTAAAATTGTGAAAAACAAAACACTTAGATTCATCTTTTTTAGGCATGGAGAAAGAACAGCCCAAAAAGGCGCCCAGACCTCATTGTAGTAGTGTAAAAGTATAAAAGGCACAGAGACATCTTGATCCAAAGCTGATTTTGACAAAGGATCAAGCCATGAAAAACATTAGTAAGATAATACACTAGATGATATAGATATACAGTATATAAGCCATTAAAAAACACATGCGCAACACTGGCAAGAGATGGACTGATGCTACTGTGGCTATCGACCAATACAGAATACTTGACTGCCTCAACAGGTAATTCAACTGCAAATTGCACATTTTGTCCATTTCCCCACTCTTCTGTCCTCGTAGGTAATAGATATAGATTACAATAATAAGCAATAGCAGTTGTATGTTGTATGAGTGTTGACAAAGACGCCACTTGTCGGTCAGCTCCAGTGCACAGAGGTCGTTCCTGCAGCATCTTTAAGTGTGTGAAGAGGTTTGTGAGGCCAGTGCAGCGTGTCACTCTCATCCTACACATTCAAGTATTTGTTTGCTACAATCTGGTGTATTTGCAGCGTTCCAGACATTAGCAACCACTGCTCTTATTGTATAGACCCATTTTAAAAAAGCTATAATTTGTGATTTAACCAGGAAAATGTTCTCTTACAATAATGTACTGAATCAATAACATGTACTAGATCAATAGTAAAAACAGACAGAATTCCTTAGATAACACCAAGATTAAGTATTAACCCTCTGGACCCTTTGCCTTAGAGCTAATAATGAATCATGATAACAAAATGGGGTGTGTGAAACAATGCAAGAACAGTTTCACAAGAGTTACAGCAGTGGACAAATGCCCCAAAGCAGGAAACAGCGATCACTAAATATCAAGGATTAATGATGACACATTATGATTCACTAATATTTACAGCTTTTATCTTATCTTGTTTTGAATGCTCCTTCTAATATACTATAATGTGCCCTAAAAACACTGTTATTTCCCGTTATTTCCATTGTGTGACAAATAAAGATTATCTCATACATTCATATTGTTATTAATACATATTATGAGTGTCCAAGTCCAAAGCATTACTGCACTGTATATATGTTGATATTCAGTTTTCAGGTCTAGTTGCTTTGACTCACCAGTAAAGAAAAGCGCAGATGATGCCCACAGTCACCAGCAGCTGCAGCATTAATGTAAAGTAGACTTTCTTAATGAATCCTATTGAGAAAAAGACAAAGAGGGTTATGTGCACGCACGGCTAAGAGAACCTTGACACGAGAGAAACGCACAACACACGAGAAGTGAAGCAGACGGGCTGCCAAACAGAACAGTGGGAAAACCGGGCTGCATTTAAAACACAGCCAACTCACATTCCCTTCAAATCATCCCTTTCTTTCTTTCTTTTTTTGAGAGAGAGAAAGAAGATGCAGAGCTGGAGCAAAGGGAACCAATTCTATTTCAAATCAATTCACAGTCCTGGCAGCGGAGCAAACGAGTATGTAACTGCTGTTTAACCCATTCAAACAAAACAATCTTCTCCGTCGCTGAGATTCCAACTAGAAATACCTCTCCGAATGTTGCTGTCGCTGAAGCCGATGTCGTCCGGATAAGAGGAGTATTCTGGAGGCGGCGGGGAGTCCATCGGCGAAGGTGTTTGGGCCGTTGGGTGGACAGTGTTTGCAAAATAGTTGGGATCATAGACGGTCGAGATGTTTCCATTGCCGCCCTGCTACAACAGTGTGAGCAGAAAAGAACTTGGTATTTAGTTTAGTAATGAAGAGTTGATAAGCAAAAACAGATATCTCTATTTTGAATTTCTGTCCAAATATTGTGTTAATCTAGTTACAATCTTCAACATGTTCTGTTAATGGCAGTACACTTGAAGGAATTTGCGCAAGAAGGGGTGAAACTTTAGTTGTATGACAAAATAGATCTGGCTTTTCACAAAACTGCTTGGTTAAGAGAAAATTGTAAGTTTTTCAGTTTGTTTCCATGGCACTTTTCCGTTTTGCATATACACTATTCGTATACTAGTGGTGCAGAGCCTATACAGACTTCAAAATGAATATGAATTAATAAAATACAGGTTCGTTATTGATCCAGACTCTTAAACCAAGCCCTTAGAATAATCAATGATTCTTCTGGCCACCCTGGAAAAGCCATGTTCCAGCTTCTTCCCTCTGGCTTTAGATACATTATGTCTTCAAGTTATACTGTATAAAGATAGGCCTAACTATGAAGTCTCACTCCCTTTCAAGCAAAGAACATTACTTCATTGTTAAGATAAAAATAATGTAATCTGTGTTAATATATATTGTTTACAAAAACGTTTAGGAATTAAAGTTTTGTTATTCTGTCATTCTCATGCTTGACATAAATCATTCATTCATTCATAAAACCATGGCATGTTCAGACGGTGAGCTGGCTTGCATCCCCAAGAGAATGATCCACCTCGAGGA
This sequence comes from Pomatoschistus microps, assembly GCA_029875035.1. Lineage (NCBI taxonomy): Eukaryota > Metazoa > Chordata > Actinopteri > Gobiiformes > Gobiidae > Pomatoschistus > Pomatoschistus microps. The sequence goes on from JAPMNZ010923246.1 coordinate 10,009, forward strand.
AATTTCAGTCGGGAGCTTTATGCAACATTTTCCTGTTAACATTCCCCCCAACCAAACCAAAGTTTATCTTATCGTACTGTATCTTAACCTAAAGTCTTGAAAATACTGTTAGATTCTCTGATCTGTGTTGGCGAATCTATCACTGCTGCTGTGATTTAGGGAGATACAAATTCAAATGAAATTGAAATTGAATTGAACACGTACATTTTTTTTTCATCATTCTGAAAGACATGCAACAATAGAGTTTGTAGAGGTTCTCACAGTCATGTCATGGTGCACATGGAAGAAGCTATTGTCAGGAGAGAGACCATGTGACAGATGAGATTATGTTTCCCAGGGGATTGAACCCACAACCTTCAGCAGACAGAGCCTGTGCAAACCTCAGGCATGTTTGCTCTTCACTATCACCCTCAGGAAAAAGTGTGTTTCCATGTGTAAAGCAAATCCCGGCAACTTTTTTTTTGTGCAAAGTGTGTGTTATGGTTTCTAGTCTGGACTTGTACAGGAGTGTTGTTGCTGTTTGATATCTGAAATCTTTGAAAATCCTACAGAAAAATAAGTTATGCGACTTCTTGTTACTCATGTGGTAATAAAGATGGTTCTAAAGCCTCTTCATGTAAAACCAGGAAGTTCTATGTTGACATCAGACGAGGGGGGGACTCATAGATCCTTCCAAATGTAGGCATTTGTTTACATTTAAAATACAAATTCAATAAATATATTGATATATACTGTAAATATGTATTATTCCTGTGTGTATGAATATAGAAAAAAGGTTGGTATGAGGGGAGGCCTGTTCATACGGCCTCAACAAAGACAAATAAAACACATGTGCTGCCCATGGAACTATTAACAAGCATTTTCTCCACACATATATTGTAAGACTCTCTACTTTTCTCCCCAGAATATCACCTTTTTCGAGCTAAAAGCAACAGATGTGGCCTTAATTATAGTAATCTCGGTCACAAAGAACCACAGCTAAAATAGGTTCAAGATCAAAGTCAGAGTGACTTGAGCTCATGGACCGTCAGACACAAATGAACTGAATACAAGTCAAAAAAAATAAAATGTATGAGGCAAATTAAAATGTTCCGCTAACTACAAACCTGATCACCCATGCCGGCGTAATTACTCTTCCCAAAGTCCGAGTTGTATGGGGGGGGATTGGCTCCATTAGCTTGGTCCATTTTGAAATAATTGTTGAGTTAGAGTCACCAACCCTGCATGAGACAGGAAGAATAGAAAACCACGGTCATATACGGCACAGAGCGACCGCCCGCCCTCAGCCCCTTTTGTCTACGCAGGGTGAAAAATAACTACGTGATTACAAAAAGATGCATCGCACACAAACGCTGAAGCCAAAACCCTTGACTAACATCTATAATTATTGCCTTAAGCTCCCCTTTATATTAGAGCTGTATGTATATTTAATATCCAAATTGGTTGTGGCTAATTGATCTCAAAGGAAAAAGCAGCGTCAAGGCGAGGGGAAAGGGCATTAAAACAGTGCGCCATTTCGTTTAAATAAATCGAGGACAAGGGAAACATATATTGGCTGGGACTACCGTTCAACACATGAATTATTAAAACTACCTAATTACTCACACCAAAAAGATGGTTCTATTTGATACTGGGCTGCAGTTAATGTCAAAAGAGTTTACTATGTGGATACAGTTCAGTAAAGCGCAGGCAATAATATGTAAAAAGACAGATTCATTACCATACATTCCCTCTAATATCAGCTATGCATAATAGATTTGATTGTGGCAGTGATAGAACCACCGCTTGCCCCAGGAGTCTATTAGTTGTTCAAATGAAAGCTCAATTTGACTGTGCGTTTGCTCACAGCTTGAATTACAGGGCTAAAATAATGAGCGCGACACGTGCTTTGGCAGAGGTCAGCACAGGTTTGCATGTAAATATTTCACAATGTAGAAGTAGCCGGACAATAAAGACTATATGGGAAGTTGATGTGTGGATGAGGAAATAGAGGGGTATATATAATCATGAATCAAAAGATGCTGTTACATGCACTTTATTAATCCCCCTAAGGCAATTCAATCCTCTGCATTTGACCCATCCTAATGCCGCGAAGGAGCAGTGGTCGCCGTAGTAACAGCGCCCGTGTACCCTCTCCAGATGGTACAGCTTGGTCAGGACTACCGGAGCTGGAGGATTTAACCTAGTGAGCATGTTTTTAGTGGTAGGGAGTTCCCCCCGGAGTACCTGGAGGAAATATACGCAGGCTCGGGGAGAACAACACTCAGAAAGACCCTGTTCCGACCGGGATTCGAACCCAGGAGCTTCTTGCTGAGAGGCGAGAGTGCTATCCACTCAGCCACCGTGCTGCTGTCTTTATGTCTGAGTCTATTTAGTCTAACTTAGTACTTTATACTTTATGCTTCGTATTGATAGTACTCATTATGCTAAATACAGAGATTTTATACTTGTTTCTTCTTCACGCTAGAGATTTGTTGTTTATTTTATTTAGTGTAGAGTGATTGTTCATTTATCTTCTGCCGTGTGCCCCACATTTCTACTGTTCTGTAACTGGTGATGCAACACTGAACTTTCACCACTGTGGGACGAACATAGGATCGCTTAATCTTAATCTTTTCTTTTTCATTTTTTATGTCTTTGATTCTTAGTCAACCTTATTTTGCTTTTTGTATAAACTTTAATATTGTTCAAAAGATATTTTATTTCTTTAATTTATGTTAAAAATGTGAAACCTAAACATGATTTAGACTCATTACACACAAAGTGACGTATGCCAAGCTTTTGTCTTATTTTGATTAATATGGCTTAGTCTATAAAAATATGGACTGTTGAAAAAAATGTCTGATGTATATAGAGTCTTTCCATTCTGTGAGCCAATGATCAACAAATACTGTATTAGTCTCGCTTTGAAAGTTGAATTAAAAACGTAGATGGACTTTTGAACAGTATTCTAACAATACAGTTTCACCAAACAGCTATTATGCTATGACCAAGATGGTACTGATAGAATAGGTTCAGGCGTATTTCAGGCAGAAAATAACTCAGAGATTGCATGACCATTTTCATTTTTACAACACAGTGGCTAAAACATTAAGATGCATCAATATCAAGACAAAACTACATTATATCAATCAATGTGTTTCAATGTGAATTTGAACATTTTTGCAGCTCTGTCTCTACACTTAACAGTAAATGAAAAGAATTGAAGTTCACCCTGAGTAGAATCTTTTTTACAGACTTTTAGAACATCAAAGTGAATCTGTGAATAGAATAGTGTCTTACCCCCTCAGCAGCGGTGGCAGTGTTAGCAGGGACTGACCAGACTTCCTGTTGTGTGTCCATGGGGCAAAGTCCCATCTACAATGTCTAAGTCTAATCTACAATGCTACCGGTTGTTTAAAACAGTGACACCCGAGCTATGTCGTCTGCGTACTTTATAAGGCTATAAATGATGAACTGTTGTGTCTTTGCTAAATGTATTTTAAGTGTGTTCTATGAATGATTTTTAATTGTGCCGTGTTGAAAGACAAATCTCTGCTCAATTTGAACAGACAATAAAATCTATTCTATTCTAGTCTATTCTAGTCTATTCTATTCTATTCTATTCTATTCTACCTGCTCTCAGCGCTGCCATGGACACACCGCTGAGGCTGCGGGGGAGAGGATGTAATGCGCATTAGGCTCAACGGGAAATGTAGATCAAGTCCTTAAAACATCATTACACCAGAGCAGGCTGCCACTTTTGCAGGGCACAGAGGTCTCCATAAGCAGTGTTTTCTGTAGGAGTGGTAAATCTATTGGCCTTGCTTGTGGCCTTTTCCTTTACTAACATGGACACTTTTTACAATTGTGATTTCGTCAAAGTCAAGGCAACGATCTTGGACCCCACCAACTCCACATGTGCCAGGTTAGTTTCAAGTTTTCATTTATTTGAGATTTGTTTTTAACACTTTCTTCTGCTGGTTAGTTGCATATATTTGACAAAATAAACCTGTGGCTTAAATAAACAATTAGATAGAAGAACAATATGGTAATAATTCAAAGACGCTTCACATGGAATGATTAATTTTCTCCACTCACTCATGGTGACTCACTCATGGTGACTCACTCATGCTGACTTCCTGTCACTTACGTGGCAATAAAAAGGATTCTGAATCTGATTCTGATGGGGCTGATGTAGCCACAGCCACAGCTGCCCCAGAGCAGACCTAAAAAATCATGGCTAAGAATCTGTGCCAATGACCTCTCCAACCACCACCAATCAACACACCAGACTCATACACAGGTAATGTGGGGGAACATTACAGCCACAGCCGCCCCACTGTAGCACCTGGTATTCGCAGAGGTCTCCCATCACAGCACTAACCAGGCCTTGCCCTGCTTAACCTCGGACGAGATAAGACTTTCCCATGCAGGTGGCACCACGTAACGGGCACTCAATTTAGACGATCGAGCCGTAAACGCATTCATGAATTCAAACAGAGATGACAATTACTACATTGAAGTCATGCATATGTACATGTCCTGAACTCATGAATAAAATGGCGTGTTTTTGAGCTGTTCAAAAAGAAAGCTGCACATTAACCAAACCTGTGCGATCATTGTAATTCCACCTGATGCCTTGGAAGCAGAGCCCAGAGCAGCAGCTGCAGAGGTCTGAACAGGGCCATTCCTCACTGTTGTCTCAGCCCATTAACACCAGCAGATCTCACGGAGGAGGGGCAGCGGGCCAGACAACTACAAATGCCTTTAGATTTGGTATAGTAAAACATTGCAAGCTTATATTTATTCAGCAACTTGGGAATGAATGATTTGGACATGCATAGAATTGTAAATGGCCGCTGTACGTTCCGCAGAATACACGAACTGAGCCATTGCAGAAAAGAACATTGCAGGTTTACGAATACGCCAAAACGTAGTCAGGGCAGCACGTGTCCGGACTATAAGACCAGGGGGCGGGACCACATTACTCCGCTTTTAAAATTGTTGCATTGGCTCACCGTTTCAGGATCAATTTAAGGTGCTTTTAATGGTTTTTAAATGTCTCAATGGTCTTGGGCTTTCTTATCTTCCTGGCCCCTGCGTTCCTCTGGCAGCAGACTCCTAACCATTCACAAAGTCAGGACCATGGATCTTTAATAATAACACTCACGGTGAGGCATCTTTCCAGCACTACGGGTTAGGGTTAGGGTTAACCCCGTCTCTGGAACAGTCTGGTGGAGGAGCTCAGGGCCATGCAGAACATTCATATTTTTACAAGCAGGCTCAAGACACACCTTTTTAGATTAGCTTTTGATTTTCCTTTATTATTTATTATTAATTTTGTTTAATTTATTTATGTTTCAGACACATTTTATTTTGGTTTTATTTATTTATTTAATAAACTTTGTTTTTGTCATTTACTATAGTTATTATCAATAATAACTATAGTTATTATTGATAATAACTAGCTGCCATTTTCTTTTTAGTCTAAAATTTTAATGTTTTACTTTTTAATTGTAAAACACTGAAAAGCCCCCACTGAAAGATCTCAGCTCCTGTGGACTCACCACCTGCAGGAGGATCAGTGAGGGGCTGGTGCTAAGTGTACTGGGTGCAG
>JAPMNZ010923287.1:0-10416 GCA_029875035.1 Pomatoschistus microps
GAGTTACCTTGAAGAATCCCAAAGGATACATGAAACATATATGAAACTCACAGATGATGAATACAAAAGAATAATCTTTACAATGAAAAAAGATTTGTAAACTTTCAGTACCTGGTTGGGTGCGCTAAAGTTGTAGAGGTATACATCTGTTCCCAATCTGTTGTCATTGAAGTTATAATGTTTCTATTTTTTGTGATTACTGGTCACATCTAGGTGATGAATTGTCCATCAGAAAACCAACTGATCTAACTTAGCTAACCATCAGAATGCAAATGTATGTTTTTGCATTATATGTGTCATAATTGCAGATGAAGCCACAGAGACACGGTTGGTCAAGCTTACAGTACATTAGTTTGAGGGGTGTCCAAAGACAATCTTAATCCAGACCCACAGAAAAAGTCAGTATTCTGCCTGCTCTGTTTCATTTTTTAGTGGAAGAAAAGTTGATATTAAATATGACAGTCCACATGTCAGGAGTTTGTGATTGACATTCCGACTGTCTTAAAACAAGATTTGGGACGAAGCCATTTAGTCTTATTTAAAGAACTGTTGCTTTATTTTCTTTTTCCAAATGGGACAATAAATAAAATAATTTGTAAATCTTGTTTTAGGGCAGTGATAATGTGCTCAAATTAAGACATTGCCAAAGTTGAGCAATTTTTGACTCTCTCTCTTTTCAGTGCATGGCTCAGCAGCTCTGTCTGACATGTCCAGAGTGGGGGTCGCTGAGAGCTGAAAGCCTCCTGCAGCATCAGGGTCTGAAACATCATCCATTCAGGCCTCCTTTGCCCTGCAGTGAGAACACGACCAGGTCAAACTAAACATGGACACCTTTACAACGTGAATTTTTCTCAACAATAATTTAAGAGACATTATTGATCTCACACAAGAGAAATGTACATGTCACATTTGGGATGGACAGAATCACTCAAATTAACCAATGATATTGATCTTATACTGTATGGTCAGAGGTAACACAATAGCTCTCTGAACCCCAACGAGAAAGTGCATGGATAAAGTTTTGCTGCATCTCTCTTTGGCTTCCATTGACTAGCTGCAGTTGAGATCCATGGCAGTTACTAGTTTTCAGAAACCTGTCAATCCCAAACCTGATCCCATGTGCTCAAAGAAAGTAGAGATGATTTACTGCTTTATTGGACCTGAAAGCGAAAAACCCAATGGAAAGATGATTTTCTCATAATGTTCCTTCATGAAAAATTAATTCACTTCCAAGGCCTTTTTGTCAATCAATCAGGATATCCCCTGACATTTGGATAACATGCACAAATGCATTCAGCAAAAACTTATTGCGAGTTCATCACCTCTCTCCAGTTTGGCAGCTCTGGGTGTTATTTCTTTATTGCCGCGGCACACTCGGGTTGACACCTGCAGCGAGGGGCAGCCATGTGAGAAGATGTGCACAATTAAAACGGGAGAAGGAGATTTTAAGTAGCACTTCATAAGATGGATGGAAGAGCGGATCCGAAGAGGGAACGAGATATAAACATTCAGGTTGTCTTCTACCCTTCGTTTCCATCTGGTTCAAACAACACATGGCTAAATTATGTCCCTATGCTTTGCTTGCGTGCTTGTTTTTTTTTGTCTGTATTTTGTCATTTGCTCTGACTGCGCACATTTGCATCTTCTGCTATAACCTAGTACAATTCATCCCTTCTTTTTGGCGAAGAGTCATAGCTCGCTGTCACTTTAAAGGCAAAGCAAGACAAGTTTATTTGCTTTGCATAGTTTATAGGTTCAAACTCGAACAAAACAAGATCTAAATAATCACACAAGGCATTAAAATCATCAATAATCACTTAATTAAATTGAATCCTTCAGTTGTGTGCACAGCTTAACAAAACTGTCTTTAACTTGGATTCGAACAGTTGTAAGAGTAGAAGCCTTTCTCTCATATTTCAGCTGCATAAATCTGAAACGGAGGAGGTCAGTCACTGTACTCCTCAGCGTCCGAGTCGGTTCATATGGCACTAACATATGGTAAACATAGAAATCAAGCCATAACGTTTTGTGGTTGACTGCATGCGTACACATGATTCATATTGTACTGGATTCACCCCATGACTATGTGAAAGCAACATCATGCATTGAGAAATATTGCGGGGAAAAAAGCGGTTTTCATAATTGTCCATGTGAAATGTAACAACAACCAATAAAGAAAGCAATACTGTTGGTACCATGAAACTAATTTCTGGTCGGAGAGTTGTGTCTAGCAATATCAGAAGTGGTTATTTTTTCTTGTGTATCCGAACTAAAACAAGCGGCGACGAAATCAAGAGAAAATAGTGGGAGGGAGACGGAAACTGATTGCATGTAATGGATGGTGGAATAGACTCCGCTTGGTCTGTCACAGCACTATTGCTTTTATGTTATGAAAACTATTACCACAATACAAAAAAAATACAATTCAAATCTCCTTTCATTTGTTCCTGTGTTGTTTTCTGTATGCTGTCACTTGTATAGGAATTGTGAAAGAATAACCTTGCCTGGATTCTGGCCAGGGTCAATGGCCTGAAGCAGAAAAATACCCGGATTTACTGTATTTTGGATATGGCTATTTTATATAAGTGTATGTTCTGTATAGCCCAGTTGCCAGATTGCATGTAGCAGTTATCATCAACTCAAATTGTATGTTAAATTTACACAGTAGTAGAGTGGGGAGCGCTCACGGTCTTACAGCAAGAAGGTTGGAGATTTGACAGAGATTGTATGTGTCGGTGTGCAAAATGGGTGGTGGGTCTTTTAACGTTTGCTTTGTGTTTTTAGACTTTTTATGAATGTTGTGTGTTTTTAACATTGATTTTAACTTGCACCACTCGAAGCACCCTGGCTCCCCGCGTGAAAATTAGAACACCTCAAGGAGATGGGGAGGGGGCAGAGAAAGGAAGCCATCAGACACGGCAGGGGAGAGTCCTGTGGTCTGGCGGCCCAGGCCGTGAAGGATTTTTAGGATTTTCATTCTGTGTTTTTTAGCCCAGGTTTTTCTTGCGTTTTTTTTTTTTTAAATGTATAATTGAATAAATCACTTTTAAATTGCTTTTAATCCAGTGGTCTTCTTTTTAAACCCGGGTCTGAAGAACCTGTATTTTACACCTGTGACATATGTTTCTCCCTGCTTTTCTCCAGGTTGGGTTAAGTGTTTTGCTCAAGGACACAGCAAAGCAATCGCCAATGGAAGTCGTTTTCACACCTGTTGATATGAACGTTAAGGTCAGACAAATGCTACAACTGCGCTACTGCTGCTTTAGGAAGCCAAAATGCACACTTCACTAAACCTGTACTTTATGGTGTGAGTATTGGTTAACTATAGGTTCAGCAACACAAAGAAGGAAAACTCTAGTGTTCCAGGGTTTTATTAACTTAACCACTATTACTTTGGAACGCACTGGGTTGATAAATAGGCACTGGTTTACAACTGAAGGATTTTTTCTGTACTATTTTTAATGCACTGTGGTTATTTATAATTTAAATCCTTTGTGTAATCTTAATGTTTTATTGTTTTTAACTACCTGTGTGATTTCATTTTTATGTTTTTAGTGCTCCATGTGATCGTAATGTGTGTTTATAACACATAACCGCAAAAGTGTGTGGTGGGCAGACTAATACAAAAATACAAGATGGAGAGGACAGTCACATAAACTGACCTCAGATGCTGACGAGAAGACGTGCGTGTAAGAATTGAAGGACATACATTCTTTCGGCCGTTTGTAAAGATGCATTCAAATGTGCAGCAGCCGAGTATTGTTCAGCTCGCGATGAAAGTTTGAGCATTTACATTTGCCTGGAGGCATACAAAACACGCTGGCTGCTAGGGAGAGTGTCCAGACGAACTCTGACTCGGCGGGAAAGCAGATGGTTCTTAATAATGCCCTCCCTCGACGCCATGCCCCCCAGCAACAATGACACACAACGCCAGCACCAGCCTCCACGCTAAGAGTTTAGTGGGTTGCCAGTTGTTCAGCTTTCTAGCCAAATTGGCCTTTTGTAAAAAGTCACTCATGAATAAAAGTCATAAAGTTAAGGGTCTGCTTTTACAAGATAGCGTCATAACATAAAATGGATTGCAGATGGAAGAAAAAGAAACCACGATAAAAATAAAATGCATTCTAGCACAGAGTCAAGTATCTGGCTTCCCATGAATGCTCGTGGTGCATTCCGAAGACAGGGCCGCGGCACACTGCTGTTAGGGCTCGCTCTGCACAAAGCTCCACAAGAATCCAAAGAGCAAAGACCAAACGGCAAACTGCTGGGGAGCATGAGCAATCACCCACCACTAAAACACACTCAGCTCACAGGACCTCACCAGCCCTCCAACCCTGTTTAAGCAGCCAGGCAGGGACTCCAGCGGTCGAAATAATTATAGTTAAAAATGTGTTCAGGGTAAAATCAACGGCAAGGGTCACAATGTACCCATGGATTTAAATGTAATAATAAAATATATGTCTTTTTAGTGACTATTGTAGTTGTTATGTAGACATTTAACCTGACCTTTACTTAATCAGGAGAGAAGGGAGAATATGCCAACTCCACACAAAAAGGCTGGAGGTTGAATCGAACCAAGGACCTTCTTCTGTTGTACCATGGTAGACAGCATTATAATAATAGGATTTTGATACATTTCATACACAAACATCATGTGTCCTGTATTACTGTATTATTTCATTATAGTTGTTTTACTCACTTTTCAAACCCGTAATTGTATATTTGTACATGTATACTGTGTTCTGCAGGTTTGAAATGAATGATTAAACTAACAAACTAATACCAGGTAAAATGTTCAACAGTCTGTTGTTGTTAAGGTGAGTTTCAATAGTTTAGTTTATTGTTTATAAAACAGGGACAATGTACAAAACCATTAGTCTTTACAAAAGAAGAGATGGTTTGCAACAGATTTAGCTGCAGCTACTTTCCATCTGTAGTCACAGGTCATATCCCCTAACAGTGACAGGATGAAAAATGAAACAAACTTTAGCTCTGAAAAGAGGTTACAAAGGGTTTTGAGGACACTCTCGAAAACTATATGATGCGTCTCAAGGGGCTATTCCTCGTAATAAGGTGAGATGACTGACTGTCTAAACTGGTAGACTTCAGTCCATGTTTCAAAATAGGACTGTTATTTCACAAGGAAACATATTTCTTGACTGCATATTTTCTTGCATCATTATTCTTTGAATCTACAGGTCGCCTCACCTCGTTTTGTTGTCCTCAAAGAGCATCGCCTTTTTATAATTTTCTGTGTTAAATATCTAAATAACCTAATGCTTCCACTTGTACCTCTCTAGAAGTAAACTTTTCAACTCCTTGCTACCATGTTTGACCATAAGGACAGAGGATATTTCAGCCACTGTGGACGGCTGGTCAGGAGCTGTGAGCCAGTTGGACAGGGTCACACATAACCTCACATGACCCTGTACCCGTGCTCTTTGCCTGACACTGAGCCTGCGTACAGTAGAGGACATGGCCTTCTCTATGCCCCTGCAGATGGCCTGTATACATCTTCATAATCAACTCACCCTACTTAACCTATTCTGCACGGGGGCCCTATGTCAACACACAAGAGACACTCTAACTTTAGGAAGAATCTATTTGTGAATAGATGCCTACACTCTAAAGCTTTCAAATCAGATGCTTCATATAAAGAAGTAAATAAAGATTACTTACTTACTTATAACTTTTGTAGGAGTTATAATGACAGGTTCACGAGTGTTACAATACAATACCATTTTTTCTTGTATAGCCCTAAATCACAGCAGTCATCTCAGAGAACTTACAAAACCATTGAAATCACCACAGAGAATCAACAGTTAAGACACAAAATACACATATGTGTTGGTCCATAAGGAGACCAATGTCCATGATTGTTGATTCATGTCCATACATGTTGTAGAATTTTAGAGTTCCCTGGATCATCACCACAGTCCTAGTTAGTCCAACAGACCCTCCTGCATCGGTAAAGAGTGTTCAGTTTAGAGTGGGCCACAACCTGGCCTTCAGGGAGACAAGGGAAAGTCACAACCATTGAAAACAACTTTTTTTAGAAGGATAAGTACAGCATCAGGGAAAAACTGTTTTTGTCAGACCTCTGAGATTATGCTGTGGAGGCTCTGATGTTTTTAAATACATTAAAAAAGGAACCCATAATGCTAGCCTGGTCTTACCACACCATCATACTCATATCATGTCATACTAAGGTCTGGATTGAGCTCTGTTAACAGGTGGGAGGGGTTTACTCCTTTTGCAGATTCAAACGATTGGACCTGAATTTATCGTGACGTAGTGCCCCCGAGTGAGTGAGGCATTTAGCCTTGCATCAAAAGTAAGTAAGGAAGTAAGGTTTATTCATATATAAAGCGCCAAGGTCACCCAAAGCGCTTTACTAAAGGTCGTCACAAACATTTGCATGCATACAATGGGGATAATTCTTTTGATGTGCCAACGTCGGGGCGATGGGAACAACATGCAGCAAAACTTCTATTTGGACAGGCGTGTTCTAACTAAAACAAGTGGACCCAGTGACCAAAGTGGTAACAGGGACACAAGCAGGCAGAAGAAGACACTCAAAAGCAACCTAAACAAAAAATACTCCATATTCCATCACCTTGACGCTAAATGTCTACCTTGACTGGATACAAGTTTGTATCCGTTTGAGGTTTCTACAATCTGTGAGCCAATTATTGCCGATATAACATATATTTCCTTTCACTGTGTATAATGAGTTAGTTATGTATTGGTTTCACATACTTAAGAAAAGATAAGTTATATCTTATCATAAAAAATTATGTCTTATCTTATCATAAAAAATACACAAATGAAATAGCTCAAAACATGTCGTGCATTAGTGTAAAGCGACTAAATTATATGTTTACCACTTGATTTCCCAGTGTGCCTTTATGTGCACTCTGGTTAAAGCTGCCTGGTGAATGCTAAACCAGGAGCCACCTAAAACTATGGTTGACTGGTTGTGGATGACAAGCAGCAGACGGCAGATGTGCTCAGCCTGCCTTTCTTCTCTCTCTGTCAGAAACAAAACACAAGGCTCTCCCTCACTGACGCCTATATGCCTCAGTCTTTCCCTTTTAAATGCTGTCTCTTAGTCTGTCTTGTTCATCACTGTTCCCTGTCACACACACTCGCACGCACACACACACACACTCACACTTATATGCACGCACACACTCTCACACTTATACACACGCACACACACACAAACCCTAGGCTCAGAGCCTGAATAATTTCTGTCCAAAATGAATCCGTTCTGATTTGGTGCCATTTGGGCTCGGCTCAGTCCAGCTGCGCCACACCTGCCAGACATACGCCACACGGCAAATGACTATTAATGTTGGATTTGTAAGAAACGAGCAAAAAGCAGCAGGGAAGTTTTTGTCAGAGATGTTGACAATATTTAGACATTTTAAATGTTAATAAATGCAATTAAATAAATTCAATATTACATTATGGACTCCCACTTATGACTGCTGTCGCTGTGTCCTTGGGCAAGATACTTTGCCCCACTTTGCCTGAAGCCCCCGCTGAAAAATCAAGGCAGCTTAGACTAGAGCAGCCATCCTTCTGTGGACTCACCACCTGCAGGAGGATCACTGAGGGGCTCTGTGAAATGGGTGCAGCTCTGACTGCCACCCCCCTGACCCAGAAATGGATTTAAGGGAAGACCTGAGATGCAGTACCAGGATTCATGGTCCGAACCAAGCGGATCAAGCAAAAATCCTAAAAAAATGCTACTGAAACATAGCCTTATAATTTGGACTATAGCAGAGAAAATGGTCCGAACCAAGCGGCTACTCCACCTTTTGACCCGTCCTACTCCACCCAGAGGATACTCCACCTCTACTGCAGTGACCCGTCCTGCTCCACCCAGAGGCTACTCCACCTCTGCTGCAGTGACCCGTCCTGCTCCACCCAGAGGCTACTCCACCTCTGCTGCTGTGACCCGTCCTTTCTAGAGTCTGAGATGGCTAGATGACTGTGGCAAAGTTGGTAGAGCATTGGCCTTTAAGCCTGAAGGTCATGGGTTCAAGCCCACCAGCTCTACACGTCATTAAACAATAAGTCGTCTCTTTGAGCCAAGAGACGACTTTTGGACCATCCTGTAAAGCCGTTTTTGAGAGGAAAGAAGACGCCATACAAAAGCATTGAATAATTCTCTTTCTGGGTCCACCCCCACCGTCCTGGGGTGGTTTTGCAAGTATGTCAGCGCACGTGGTCATGGACGTTTAAATGAATCTAAACCATGACACTATGGCCACAATTCAATTGCAACTTAAATTCAAGAATGATCGTTAGTTGACTTCTCTAACTTGTTATAAACCGTAAAATACAACCTCACCTCAATGGGACTGCAGATGGAAATTAGCCTTTGGCTATAATCTGGCATGTTTACATTCATGTTTTCCATGTCTGTTCATTGACATGCACTGTCCCATTCAAATAAATAAATAAACAGGTCCAAGGAAGAGTGTGCACATGGGCCGGAAACTTACGGTGAATAGTCTTTACTACTATATTGGCCATTACTTTTCTGCTTCAGAGTGTGTGGTGATTGTGATTGGCTTTTTGTCAGAACTCTGGAGCAGATGCAGCACAGAGCTGGCAGCAGATGCCCAAAGCCGACCAGGGACAAGGAGAGACAAACACACTACTTCTGCCCAGACATTTTTAAGGCAATGGAACCTCAAATACAACTGTTTAAACAAGCTACAAACTACTACAGTTTTATGAATAAACAATATCCACAATAATTTGATGAGAGAAAAAAAGACATGTACACAGAATATACGCTTTCTTTTATTTAGAAATAGTTAGTTAAAGGAATTTCTTTATAATTTTCCGGCTGCCAGATGGACTTATGCACGCAGTTGCCAAGGTATTTGCTCTTGTCTATTACAGACAAGTGTACAGTCATATTTCCGGCCTTGCATATTTGCAATATCGTGACAAACACTTTGAGGCATCTGGTGCAACCAACAGAAGGGATTTAGATTTCCACCTGTCCAATTAAATCATAAAATACAAGATGTCTCCAATTTGAAAATAACTGGTTAGCTATCTTGTGCAGGAATATATTGAAAGATTAATTGATCCTACGTAGGAGAATTTCAGGTGTCCAGTACTCGCAGAATCACATCCATCCATAGAAACAAAACAAATAAATACATAATTCTAAAAGTAGCTAACAATAGTAATACAATGCAACAGCACTTCAGGCTTCATTCATGTTTTTTTTACCTGTTTCTCAATATTGAAGTGTCACCATCAACAATCCACACACAGCAGATGAGATTATTTAGGGTCAGAGAGTTTTTGGGCCCGTCTTGTCTATAACATATGTTGTAATAGAATGTTGCATTGTGCTACTGTGACCGTTCTACTCTCTCTTGTTTTGATCATATTGTCTTATCTCAGGGTGTAAAGGGTGAAGGGGATTTAGATGTTTACATTTGTTCAAAATTGTGTTGTACAGGTTTTGAAATAACCAGTGTGTATGAAGAAGCAGCAACTCACAACAGGAATCTAAAGAAGAGCACCGAGATGCTTTGTGGGAAAAAAAATAAAAATAAAAACACATTCTCATCCTTTCCAACTCACAACAGTTGACATGCATATAAACTGCCACAAATGTTTTGAGAAAGAAAATACCGAGATTGAGGGTTTGAACCATACTGCATTAGTCATAGAAAGTAAGTCATAATTAAGATAAGCTTGAGAAATCTAACAGACAAAAATACATTGCTGTTGCTTACACCATAACAAAAGGTTTGCCCTGAAAGCCATGAATATTTTAGGAAATTTGTTTGCAAGTCATTGACAATACTTTAAAAGCCCTCATTCAAATTGCTTCTGCTGGAGGCACTTTCTGATAAAAGCTTCATAACATTACAAAACTATATTCACCACATGCTCCTCTCCCCTCAGGACTGACAAGCTGGAAGTGTACTGTCAAATGCTTTTCTCATGCATATTTGATATCAATGTTTAATACACTTACCCTCCTGTGTAGACCACTACACAGCCTCCCCCTGCCACATCTCTGAAAGTCAGCACACAACATACAATAATTAATAGAATCATTAGTCAAAGCATTTGGATGGGACAGAAGTTACTTGAAGAACGTTTGGAAATGTCTTTCTCCAGCAGCTGTCGTGATGGATTCGAGCACCTCAGCATCAACACATGGGAACCTCCATAGCTCCGGGACAGCACTTGGCAGACTAACTAGATAGGCAGGAGAAGGCTCTGTATGGAAATGAGGGGGAGATACCAAAGGGTCTCTCATTCAAAGCTATATTTAAGTTTAACCTTGAGTTGGTGTAGTTTATTATGCTAGATAATGTGGTCCTCAGTGTCCAAAGCGCTCCTGGTTATATCCTGCCTGGTCATTAA
>JAPMNZ010923293.1:0-18271 GCA_029875035.1 Pomatoschistus microps
ATAGCTGCAGCTACAGAAAGTTGCATAACATTGTTTTAAGTAGCCTATTATCATTCTGTAATTATCACGGTTTAATGGGCCACATAATAGATCTCTGTTATCACTTCTGTTCAACATGGGTGTGCTGGTCCTGCTCCTGGTCCTGCTCCTGGTCCTGCTCTGAGTCTGGTCCAGGTGTGTGTAGGTGGTGGACTCACAGGTCAGAGTGACTAGTGCCCTGGCTCCTCCTGAGCAGAGCAGATGGGCTTTGTCTTTCAAAGAGACTGAAACAAAGGTCACTGTTTTACTTTATATTGCTTTAACAGAAAGAATCTGCTTCTGCTTCTGATGCTGCTTGAATAATGCTGATTGTGGTTGTACAGTATGAAGTATTTGTTGGATAGAAATAATGACACTGTGATGCAATAACACTGGGGGAATAATCAAGACAATTTAGGCAGTTGTGTCTCGTATAATTTCCACACTGACAATAAGACGGCTGCTGCTGTTTCCATGGGAACTGCTGAGGATGCTGATGTTGTCGTGGTAACTCTGAATGAGAGGAATAAAACAGAAGCTAAACACACTATTCAGGGACATCACTTCCCTTTATGTCACAACCACAACGTTAATCACGTGACCAGGAGCCAGCAGCAGCAGATATCCCCACGAGTTGAGCATGTTCTTTCCAGAATGTGTCTTGTTTCCGCAGGTCAATCTCTTATTGCTCCGACCCGGCTCAAAATGCAGACTAAGCATCAGAATAATGCCCCACAAAATATTATAAATGTATACCCTGAGGTCTGGTGTGAGTTGAGCCATCAATCTTTTATAACACTCAGACAACACATGTATTTGTCCAGGTCGTTGACCACACTGCTGTCCAGAGACTGACCGTCCATCAAGAAGGTTGTTATCATGATATCACTTTTACTTATTTTGGTGGAATGACACATGATTAAAATAGACATGTTTTTACACCATTAAAGTTGCAAGGGACAGTTGGAAACAGTTTATAGCAAAGACATTATCACACTTCAATGATTCACTCGACAGCAATATAATACAATAATTCCCCTTTATGTAATGTGTCAAATCGTAATTTCTGTGTAAGAGTTTTGGCCCTGTTGATTTGGTGGTTGCTTGGTGACATCCCGAGCATGATGTCATCTATCATAACCAGGAAATATAAAGTTAAACATAGAAAAATGGTCAAACAATGAATACAAAAATAAATGTCCTGATACCAAATGTGCACTTCAAACAAACTACAATAAAGCTCTACCTTTTGTCCTTTAAAACTTCCTTAAAACAAACACATAAATATCAACTGTGTCTATACTACAGTATAACTTCTATCTATAGAGTGCCTTATAGAACATCAATAATGTGTTTTAAACGTAACCATGGGGCATTATTTGTGAAATTAGATGGACCAATTGAACTCCGACCATTCAGAGAGCTCGCAGGATTAACCCATGAGGAGCAGTTGTAACACACTCGTGGAGTAACACACTGCTCAGAGTGGTTTAATCCTCTTATACTAAGGTCCAACACACTGGAAAGACTTCACTTTTAAATCAAGCACAGGTTCGATCCGTCCTTAGTTCCATAGAAACAAATCCTTAACCCTTCCCTGACGCTGTTTTCATGTGGTTATACTGTACAACATGACGCACAATAGTTCCTCACTGAGTTATTTGTTGATAATTACACACATTTGGAAATAGTCTGGAACTACACAGAGTTGATGTTCTGCGTGTGCTGAGGTGACACTGCCTTTGTATTCATTCACTTTGGCAGTTGCACTCTCTTTTCTCCTTGTCTTGTAAGTCATTCCAGGTCAGGGCTTCTAGTGTGGGGAATTAATGTAGCCTAATTTAATCTCCACCTGGCCTTTATCACCCGCCTCAAGGAAGTGTAAGCCAAAGCAACATGGCGCTATTGGGACGTGATTCCCAGGCACTGCACACTTAGTAAAAGTAGTTTCACCTCTGCTGCTTTCATTCACACCACACCGGCCACCTTCCTGTTGAAGAGACAGTGGGAAACACATGATTAATAGTGTGAAATTACCATAGGCTGACATAGACCATTAGCTATGGAAAAATGTTAATTATGGGGTGAGTGAACAGGTGAGGCTGTGAGGAGTGAAGGGGAGGGAAGAGAGGCATGGAGGACTCATTAGACCCTAACAGTGTTGTGACAGGTCAGGAAGTTGGGCCATATCTCTTCTAAACAAGCATGTGTTATTCTGGCTTTATAAAGATTGTAAAAAAACAAATAAACATGAATGGACGAGCAATGGTCTACAGTGGTCTGAATGGAATCATTACATTAGAATTCTGCGTTGTGCATTATTTTTTGGATTTCACTAATAATACCCTCCACCCAGATCACCAATGTTTGTCTGTTTTTCAGGAAATGGCAAAACTAGTTTATTTTGGAGGTAGATACAAATCACATCTTTGTAAAGATCTTTTTAAATAATGTAACCTCTCCTTTTAGTGTAGAGTTTGATTATTTTGAGTAAAATGAGTAAATTGCATATACTAATCTATTTCAACTAGACTTTAAGATTTCATCAAAAAGTAATTGTGAACCCCATTAACCACAAAAAACACATGATACAACGTTTTTCAGTGCAAATTAAAATTCAACCCATACGGAGAATAATTTGTATTGCCCCACTGAAATTACAGAAACAATTTTTAAGATAAGATAAACTTTATTGATCTCACAATGGAGAAATGCTAATTTTTTCACACGAGTCCTGGCCCAAGAGGGAAAGAGCATTAACATGCAAACTCAACTCACAAAAGCCAGGACATTCTTACCTTCGGTCATACATTCAATTCAGTTCATGGTTTGACTTAGAATTCTTGGCTTATAATGTCTTTTTTTATTATAATGTTCTATTTACAACATTTCCTAGATATTTTTTCTCCTAGTTTCCTATTTCTCTCCCTGTAGAATATTTCAGAATGATGAGTCAGACACAGAGAGACAGACAGAGACAGACAGAGACAGACCTTCCAGTCAGTGCAGGATACTACAGCCCACAAGCTCCTCTTTGCGGCTGCACTCTTGTGTTCATACACCCACTATTTTCCTTTCGATGCCTGTGGGAAGATCTGATTCACACGCTCTGCGTTTATGTTAGTGGACGTACAGCTGATGTGAAATGCTTTATACAATAACTGGAGGATATTTGTTATTGTTTTGAGACCAGACAGATGAGTAGTGTTGAAGCCAGGCTGCAGTCCCCAAACTGACCAGCAGATGGCAGCCCTGGTTCTTGGATGGCGATTGTGTCTGATGTATATGAATGAGTAGTGAGAATGTTGTTGGTCCTTATTTATAGTAATTGGCGTAAGTTAATATATATACAACAAGCACAAAATTAAAACAACCTGTGTGTTGTTGTAAGAAGCAGAACTGTTTGAGTTTGTGCTGTGTAAATATTTTAAATGTGAGAGGGCTGGAGGTGAAGTGAGAAAGCAGGAGGACTTATTGTGTTCAGGCTTATGTGCAGAGAACAGTGTCTGTCAGCTTGATGCCTGACATGGTTCTTTGATCTACTATGAGAACAGAGCTGACCCTTTGTCAGTGAGGAGCTTTGGGCTTTCTGCAGGCGCTCCATGGGCCCCAGACACTTCATTTGAAAGTGTTTTACTGACCTATATCCAGCCAGAATACATGTCACGACAAAACATCTCCACTTGAGAATAGAATCTCCTTGACGTTGGAATATAAGAGCTCATGTAGAATTTAGCCCACGAGTCTCACTTTTTTACTTTCATTCCAGAAACACACAACAGTTAGGGAAAACAGGAGAAAAAAAATATTGTGATGATGTGTGTTGTAGTCTACCCATCTCAAGATTGTACTTATTTAGACCTCTTGGTTTGTGATGATTGGTTTAAGACAGAGCACCATGTTGTTTGTGATTATTGAAGTGATCCCAAAATCAATTAGGATAAAATAGATCATATTGATTAAGTTTTGCCAAAGCAATAACAAAATATATCATGATAACATATATGCAAGTATGTATGGAATAATTATTTTCAGGATTTACACACTTGAATACAAAACTATAGTGACAGAAAAGTAAGAAATGAATCACATTACAGTTGGTCTTTATGTTGTTCTTTGATGATATATACGACTCCGTTCACTTTATCCCAGTAGGTCTGCACATTTGGCCAAATGAATCTATAGTTTTTACAAAGACTGTTGTAAATCAGTGCTCCTCCCATGGTCCAAACACCCCCTCTGTGCTCGGCTTCTGCGTCCCTCCTCATACAATATGCAAAGCTGAGCCACATACTGGTGTAACGGGTATCTCACCTCTGGCCCTTGCACAACCGCACGCTCCATAAGCTGCTATGTTTCTAAATCAGACCCGCGGGGCTGGTGTTAGTGGCTCAGCGATGGTCACATTGGATAAAAGAGATGTCTTAATATTTTATTACACGCATTGTATTCACACTCTTGCTCTTCTATTCACTCTCAGCAACCTTAAACAGGCTCTCTAAGAATACCCCATGAAGATGGACGCAGGAAGAGAATAAGACAAAGACATTGGTATTTTATGACAGATTATACATTACCATTGTCTGTTTTTTCTTTAAAATGCACAGAATTTTCCCCTAATTATAGAGTCTCTCAACATCTATAGAGAACTGCCGCAGACTACAGTAGTCTGTTAATTCAGTCCCAGAAATGTCCTGTTTTAAACTTGGTTCATGTTGTTTCTCTGGAAACAAAACATTTTCAAAACTCAATCATATTTTGCCACACTTTTACTTGTATCCCTTCTTGGGCTATAAGTTCATTTTTTGGACCTTTTTTCAAAAAAGATAATTGTGTGCATTGTGCTGTAGTCACATGTGAACTACAGCAGTGTGGTACATTAGACACATGCACATTCTGTTTCCAAACAATGCATATGTAATATTTAAAGTAACAATTATATCTGAGACTTTGCACTGACATAGTGCTGGGCTTTACATGGGGCAGACTCCCCCATTGTATTAGTCCACAACTGAAAAGGCATAACTTTCAATGTCAATGTCAATGTTCTTCCCAAATCTGAAATGCTTTAAAAGGCAAATTCACCCTGCCTTTAAGAGTTTACTTTGTTAAACTTACTTCAATGAAGTGGTATTCGGGACTGAAATCAATTTAAAATCATATCTGGGGTGAGATAAAGGTAAAGATAAAATTAGGTCCCGAATGAGGAGGAGATGGTTCAAATCTTTCCTTTCCTCATTGAATCCCGGACATTGTTTTGTATCATCAGCAGATCAACGTTATTCACATGACTTATTATGTGATTCCTCGCAAACTCTTCAGTTGAAGTGTACTGTGGATGTAAATTGTCCATAAAGCAATCAATTAATGTTATTAAAAAAACGCTTTTCATGTACCAACCCGATGTCCCTTTGTCAATGGGTCTGTCCTCATTTTGACATTTTGTTCTTGAGTGTCCAGCGCATACATACATCATGTAACTGAAAGCACCCCAAACCTCTGCCGAGCAGTAAATTACATTTTGTCAACACTTTACTCTTATTTAGAATTGTTTTGTTCTTTAATATGAATAATACCCTGGATCTGTGTGCATGTTTCTTTGTGTTTTGTTTATTATGAATTTTTTTTTTTTTTTAAATATGTCAACGTTGGAATAACATACTGTATCTGCCACCAACATATGTTTTTTGCATTATAGTTGCGTAAGTCAAAGTTTGACCGCCTCAACAGACTGTAGCAGCAATGCTCATTTCTAAAGTAGTAACTCAGGCTTTGATGTTTTTATGCTTTTTCTGCAGGACCAGTCATCGGTTCTGAGTCTGACCTCCCTTAATGCACATGTTCAATATTTGATGTTTTTATGGAGTGCTGACAATAGCACATGGAAATGGAGGTATGTTACAGGCAGCTACTTTACGAGCGTCCGCTCAGAGCAAGCCACTCCAGTCTTGAAGGAGAGTCTGCTTACTACAAAAGATGGGGGCCAAATCGGTTCCACCACTGCTTTAGTGAACGCTAGAGTAGGTTCTCTGCCAGCTGGTTGCATGTTGGTGGACATATTATTTATACACCTCAGCTCTTCTCAAGGTGAACTCACTTAGCACCATAATCAACTGTCGAAGAGGCTGGATGAGGCGGGCCTGAGTAAATTAAAAGAAATCAATTAACAGAGACAAACCTGGATATAAATCTGCCTGCTGCTTAGAGGAACAGAGAGAGGAGATCATTACGGAACACAGTAGTTCAGCTGAGTCTAACCAGGACTAACCACATGATGTGGCTCCTACTGCTCTGCGCTCATGAGGGGGCCATGATGGTTCTCTGAAGGCTACAACCAAACTGTACCAAGTGTGCCCCACATGTTTCATCAAGCTTTCCCTGAACACTCCCAAAGACAAATAATGACTCAGGTCGGCTTCTCAGCTGCTTATACTGTATGCCCTAGCCAATTTACAATCAAATAATTCTGAATAACCCCTGACACATATTCTGGTCTACTACAACAGAACTATGCTCATTAATGAAAAAATGCACATGGAGACATATCAAGAACCAACATTGTCAATAGGACATTTTGAAAAATGTTTTTGCTCAAAGTAACAAATATGAAAACAAGTCGGCTGACTAAAAGACATGTTCCCCTATGTTTTACTGTACAGCACATATGAAACAGCACATGTGAAAGCTTGTTCTCGTCAGATCTAAGCCTGGCAGATCCTGGTTAGTCATGTGATGAGAGACCTCAGGGAACAACTATTGCCACAGTGGGGCAGCTGCAGCTGTAAAAGGCCAAACTGATGCCTTGTATGAGGATGGTGGTGAACTACTGCCCTATGGAGTAAATTAATAATAACACGTTAGAATCTTTGAGCGTTTAAAACACGCTGCATACAACTGATGCAACACTGTCATGACTTCTGTCCTGGTTTTACCTAAAAAGAGCTTTTTCATGAGAGAAAGGGACATGATGACATGAGGCACCTCACAAACAGTTGTAGCTGCTTTGACTCATTGCTCAATAAAGAACTGTATTTTATTATTTGAAAAACTATTGATAATTTGCTTTAATATTTTTTTGTATTGTATTTATATTAATTTATGAGCTCTGATTGTTGAACAACTTCTCTGACTTCATTATTCTATAACATCTTTACTTCTTGTTTACGCTGTTCTTTACTGACAAATGATGAACTGGGAGTGTCCAACTTTTGAATTGTGACAGAATTCTTATTGTTTCTGTCTCACCTCATTCTGCGGGATCAACATGAAGCCGCTCCGGTTCATCTATTCCACATCCCTCTGGAGAATCATTGCTTGACCTGTGTCCATCCTGTAATTTTTAGTTGTAACTAGGGGTTCCTTAAAGCTGAGGAAGACTAATTACTAGCATCAATTAACCTGTGGAAATCGTTTTTCATGAGCACCAATTGGCTTAAAAAGGCCGAATGCTGTTTTTCTGTCGTCCCAGTGACACAGTGATCTAATTAAAGTATCATTTCAACGATTGTGCCGACGCTGACAATCAATGCATGCAGTAGAGTTTGAAAACCTTTCAGTCTCCTCACAAACAGCTGCTTGTCTATTTTGTTCCCCCAATGTACTATATATTATCAAAGTCCTCACCTCAAAAAATAATTAATAAAATTTTTCTTTAGATTTACTGATGCTGTTTGGAGTGGTGGATGACGCAAAATAAGTTATTTATTATTCAAGCACATGGATGACTCCAGAAAATTGCCGGTAGTAGAATATAAGTAAAATACAAAAAACAGTTACCATAGTGCTTATCTCCAGGTTAACAAACCTGGTGTGTCTGGTTTTAATATTTTTGTAGAAATTTCTCTACTCCTCAAAGTATTGTTTTAAAAAAGCATTTCAATTTAATAATTAAAGCTGCTGATGGCTACATTTAGCTTGAATAAATGTAAGCCTCCCTGCGCCCCAACCCCCTCCATCATGTTCCAGTGTGTTGGCCATGCTGCCCTCATATGCGTCATTGGTATGCATGCGAAGCGTTTACCCATGGTGCCTTGGGGAGGTGGTCTTGACGACAATGATGTATTGGTGTCTGGGGACACCACACCTCAAAAATCATTAATAAAAACCTGGGACTAATGAGTATTTAAAGCTATGAGTGCCCAATTAATAACCCGATGTATTCATTTAAACGTCAGGTAAAGACACATACGTATTTCCATGTGCCCTTCTTTCAGACTGCTGACCCTGGCCGTCGCTGCTCCCAGCATGCATCTGTGTATGGACCCAGCAGGTTGTCAGTCGGTCATGTCACACATGTGATTGGACATCAGACCCACAGGCCATTTGGAGTCCCCTTTCGTCACGTAAGAAAAGTGTGGGAAGAGCATTTCATCATTGACTGTGTTTACAAAGCTCTAGTGAAAAGCATTTATAATTCTATAAATCTGTGCACTCAGCTTGAAACATACACAGAGGTTCCTATTGAGACACAGGCAGCCCATGCATTTTAAAGCTAAGAAAAGCCATACTATATTATATACATATTTGGGGCTACTCACTCATTTTGATCATATCAATGAAGTACACAGTCCTGTACCACTTTGTGGTTCTTTATTTTGGTTTGTTGGTGTTTTGGTTCTTACATCCAGAACGATCTGGTTAATGTGTTAATGACTTGTGCTAGAGCAGATGAGCACGTGTTGAAATGAAATGCTTAAAGTAAACAAACCAAAGTGTGCCTACACGGCATATATGTTTGCAGTATAAGTTGTGTACAGTTTGCCATTACTGTGATAAGGGCAGGTGTTAAAGGAACGTCATAAGACCCTCATGCTTCTCAAGGCCACAGCTCGCGAGGAGTGGTCAGACTGGTTTTATAGAAACAAATAGAGTCCATTTTTAATACATGGTATTCTTATGCTTTGTAAACATACTCATTTTGTAACCGGATTTGAATAAAGCCAATAAGGTGCTGCGGAAAAAAATGTCATGGGTTCGCAGGTAAATGATCTGTTTTCTATACAGCCTAATAATAATAATGAAGTGAACTGTGTACCAATTGGATTGAATACATATAAAGAGTGTTTTAGTTATATTTCATTAAATAGTATTAATGGTTCAACATTTGTTTTAATCGACAGTACAATTTAGCTTCTAATTCCAAACAGCCCACTTTGCCATCGGTGTAGCCCAAATTTACCCTCTGCTTCTGCCACAAACCTCCTAAATGGATGAGAGGTTCTGGTGTTTTTTGGAGAACAGGGGAAGCTCATATTTCAGGTGTCACATTGGGTCATTAGTCTGCACACTTGTGCACCTAAACATTCACTGGAGTTCAAGAGCACTGTGCACCTTATAAAATATATCCAAATGTGCTTCCAAATTTAGTGCTTTGTCCTCGACTAAGGACACAACGGCTCGGCAAACAGTTGCAAATGCATCTGTTCTTCTGACAAAACTAATTAATCATGTGGCACTTTTCAGGAGCACAGCAAAAAGTGAAAGTTTGGAAAATGCCCCCGCCAGGACACAGTGTACCATTGTTCTACCTGATCATGGCTTCATACGGTATTAGCCCGATCTTTCTATCCAAGAATGGGGCAGATGTCAGTAGGAGTCACTTTGTGTCTTTATTCAGGAAAGAGGATATGAAAGGAGGTAAACGCAACCAAGTAAAAAAAAAAAAACACTTTTGTTTTGGGACTGTCTTCACATCAAACAGTCAAATGCAAGACACCGCCTTAAGTGAGAGCTGCTTTAGCAACGAGGACCTGATCTGTACCGCCTGCTTTGACTTTATGTGAGGATTTACCTTTTGCGGACTAATATGGTAAAAAATATATCAAAACTGCAACTCAACTAATATTAGTCCTCAAAAGGCAAATGAAAAGACTTGCGTGCTTCCTTCACTGTATAAGCCTTTATTTGTAAAAAGTCTGTTTAAATTAACCCTTTTTATACCACATACTTGAACACTTTGTATCTGTAAAAAACACATTTTGTTCAAACACCTAAAAAAGCTGATTGACACCATAACATTAATTTGCACTGACAAAAAATAATACAACTTTATACTACACAAATGTTGATTCCATGAATACGAAATGAAATCAAACATCTTATCAAACAATTGAATCAAATAAGCGCCCAATGTGAACAAAACAATTACAGTACAAAACCAAATGCAGTTTTCTTCCAGTGCCATATCAGATGAATCACATTTCCTTCTCATGATAAAACAACAACTACAGTAGAGGAACAATCCAACATTACAAGAAATCAGAA
Organism: Pomatoschistus microps; assembly: GCA_029875035.1. Taxonomy (NCBI): domain Eukaryota; kingdom Metazoa; phylum Chordata; class Actinopteri; order Gobiiformes; family Gobiidae; genus Pomatoschistus; species Pomatoschistus microps. The sequence goes on from JAPMNZ010923293.1 coordinate 10,282, forward strand.
ATGAACACAGAAATGACTGGAAAGTAGATATTCTAATATTTCAAAAGAAATAGGCTATTTTCTTATTTTTTTCTTTTTTCCCCTAATTTGTCATTGTAACAGAAGTCTTTTTGACCCATTGGTTGGAGCAGACACAGTCTCCATGGTCTGCGTCTCTCAGTATTTCTGGGAATCAGCACAGCTTCTATAATGGACAAAGAGCAGGACCAGAGGCAGCAGCATATTGGAGGAACACCCACTCAGTGTGCAATCATGGCTTACGTTCAGATGCTACTGCGCAGCATCTCCAGCCTTTGTAGTGAGGGCGATTGATGCTTATGCAGAACCTGATAGACTACAGCATGCACTCAGTGCACCCAATCCCAATTGTGTGGTTTACATGAATACATCTTTACATGTTTTTGTCCTCTGGTGTGTAGCAACAGTTTGTTACACAAGGTTTAGAGCTGGCTGTAAAACAAGTGCAATTTTAGCATGTAAACACTGGATCTGTCTTTTCCTGGCGATGGAGATGACACTGATGGTGCGAGTAAAAAACCTTTCAGTAAAATAAACCTTTTCAAACTTAGGTCATGCAAAACAAAACCTACAAGGTTAACAAAATAATGAATTTACCAACATAACCCCACAGTGATGTGTTTTCACATCTGGTCAGTGTGTCACCACTGATTTCTTACACTCCAGTACAATTGTGTTCACACATTCAGTCAGCTATGCATAATCTTTAGAGTGGTGTGATCCTGAATGACATGCCCAAAAAGAAACACTTGTAACAGGTGTGGGTGACAGCAAAAAGTAGATCCAATTTGAAACAAGAATGAGCTGTGATTATAAAACTGCATGTGGGTCTAATTGTTTATCATGGTTCAGCCTCTTGATGCAGAAAGAATCATTTGAATGCTGATTGCAACTTTTTCTGTCACAAACATTAATATGAGGTCAGTGCTTTACGTCAGCGAGAGACTGATTCTGGATCGATAGCGCACTAAAATATTGACTTCCTGAAGCAGCCTCATAGAGACGTCTATTGTTGGCCAGGGAGCAGCTGCACTTGAGCACATGGTTGCCCAGTAACACTGCTCATGAGTGTTCAAGGACACGCGTGACATTTTTTCTTCTTTGAGGAACAGGAAAAGACTACTCACTCCCTTATTAAGGCTATCCTGCTCCTCTGCCTGCTCAAAGATATGCCCTTAATGTCATCATGTAGCATGATAGCTGAGGTAAACATGTTTTATGTCAAATAACTTTGAGATTTCACTCTGAATGACATCACTCCAGCTGCTGACAGTGAACCAAGGCAAACTGTTCAATACAGAAGTGTACGGAGTGTGCGGAGAAGCATCACTGTGAGGCCGACGTCACATGATCCCTTCATTATTTTGTTCACTCTGTGTTTTTCTCGTGTTTAATTTTTTCAGGTTTTGTTTGCAGAAGTATGCCAATGCTAGAGAAGCTGTTCATGCCATTAGCAGTGATGCTAGCTGGTATAACAAACTGCCTGTTTTTGTTCATGCATTTGGAACTATTAAGTGAAAGATATCATATTTACAGTACAATTCACATGTAATTACACATATACACTAGAGGCAAGAAATTCACATTGAAATCAGTTCCACACTTTTTTTCCCTCTACTCCTCAAATGAAATATATTTTCTCTTGTTTAAGCAAATATTAAGTATAAAGCATAAAACATATATCCTCACAGCTTCGGGAATGAACGTGCTGATCTGTGTTCAGCTCAGAGTAAGTGTTGCAGCGTGACATGAGAGGTGGATGTATTCATCGTGAACATGCAAGGGCTGCAAATGTGTTTCTCCTGCGTCCGTCATTATAAATATGTTATAGATGCTGTTGTTGTTGTCTTTTTTAATTTATTTCGGTAAACCAACCATCCTGAATTACAAAACCATTCATTGCGAAACACGACCTTTTGGCACAATAGATAATTAAAGTCACTTCAAGGCAAAGCTGCTCCAGTATTTGGGCTCTGCTTGTAGAAGAACAAAAGACATGGCCTGGGCCCTAGTCAGATGAAGATCCATCATATTGCCTTTGAACACTTTGACAAGTTGTTGCTGTGCTCCGTGGGATGAGGGACTGATGCAATCTGCGTCAGACCCACACTTCTTGTTTCCCTACATATGATCCAAACTAGTGAAATACACAAATGTGAAAAGCACGTTGGTACAAGCCTCCACCTCTCCTTGCTTTGAAAAACTCTAAATTCAAAAAGTGTCCTGATTCAGGCGCTACAAATACTGTCATTAAAACAAAAAGATATACTGCAAAAAACGCAATCAAGGCCATTGCATAACCAACCATAGAGTTGGCTTTACAGGAATAGAGAATGACTTCAACAACTAATATGATGACAAACTACAGGTATATCTTTATGGTGTCATAATAATCTATATGATGATGAATAATATTTTCTAATGTTAATGATATACATGTATTATTTTATTTTAGTGCAAAACATTAAACCCATTTTCTCACATTATTCAGGACCACTGTAAATCGATGAGAATCTATAAGAATGCACCACAGTATATAATACTCTCTCATACTCTTCTCACCCTCATTTCCAATCCAATACATTTAGGTGGTTTTTGGTCTGGAAATTACACTCACCACCAAAGTTTAATTCATATATGCTACAACACCTCCACCAATAATGTCTACATAATAATAATAATCTCTGTGATCGTCTTTTTTCTGATGATCATAATATATTTGGTTTCAAGTTATGGACAGCTACATACAGAATTCAGGTGTATTTCTTGAATATATTGTTATAGTTTACAATATTTCTGCCATACTGAAAGTCGGCCAATCTTAAACTCGTGACATTGCTCTGCGTCCATCCTCCATCATGTATTTCCCCAGGGACAACCCGATCATATGTTTCTGCTGCGGTGAATAACATGCTGTCTACGGTATGGCAAGGGACGATGACAATGGTTAAAGTGATGTTGCTTAAGAAAAGCATGTAAGGCTTTTCCGTTCATCTTTGACTTTGGTGAGCACATATAGAACCTAAGTTTAACCTCAAAACTACACTTTGTCTCTAGAACTAAGCTATATTCTCTGTTAAATCAGTCGGTCTGTTTATGAACCTGAGCCCTGTGTGTGTTGTAGAAAAGAAACAACAGTGCATATGGATTATAGGCCTTTCGGTTGTTTCATGGCTATTTATAGTGTTTTTTCCCACATGGAATTCCTCCTGTTTGCACTGATTTGAATAGGTCCAGAGTGGTTGTTCTATGGGACTAATTTGAACTATCCTTCTCACTTCTAGTTAAATTAATAAATACAATAAAAATGATATATTAATACCAATGAAAAAAAATTAAAACACAAAACAAAACACTAACAACAACATTTCCATTTGTCTTCTGGTCCAAGAGTGGGCTGATATGTGTGTTTCATAAACACACTCATTTTGATCACAAAAACACTGCCCTCCCCAACCCTGTTTTTCTCTTTGAACAAAAAGCAGAATAAGACTTCAATGCACCAAAACAATGTACATAACAATAGGTGGAAGTAAACAATACAAATACTTAAATGATCCAATGTACAGAATGCATTTTTTGAATAATCAAAATTATGAATGCATACGTTCATTTTTTAAAAAACGAATAATGCCCTAGCGCTAGAACACGTTCTGACACTCTCATTAATCACAGTATTCTTAAAGAAAAAATTATATATCTACAATATTCAGCATTTTGTTTTTGACCATGTGTAACCCCAGGACAATTTGTCAACAGAAGATGAGAAGAAGAAAAGGATTACAAGTTTGCGTTGACTCTGGGCACAGTTGAATCCACAAAGCCCTCAAATGGAGACCACAAGGCCAGAGCTGATGTCCCATAAAGAACAATATCACTTCAAAAACAACACGAAATCCAAACAAGGTTGCTGTACATAGTAGAAGAAGAGGTTTCCGTGCATGTGATCCGCGGGTAATGGGTCATGTGACTGTGATGACAGAGATCTCACTGATGCCTCAACAGAAAAGCCACCACTGGCTTCAGAGCTGCAGTAGAGAACTTCAGAGAACAAGAAGTATCCATAAAAAGTCGATTCTGAGACATCGTTTTCTCCATCAGGAGTTTTCACTTTTTTCTCTTTTAGCAAAAATATCATGCAGTCTTTAGTTCCAAAAACCTCACGGTGGTGAGGTCTCGTGTTTGTTTCAGCAGGAAAAGGAAACTCAAAGTCTTCAAATTATTCTTTCACAAATATTCTTAAACATTCAGGTCATCCTATTAATACTTTATACAGCAGAATGGTCCTTCTGATTTCACATGTGAATATAGAAATATAATATATAGAAATATGCATATACATATGTTAAACTTGTATATGTGTATACATATTTTCAAACTGTATCAAAGCCAATTTAATGTGCTCTCAAAATATGGCCCATGATTCCTGGTGGGATGCACATCAATTCACATAGTACAACCAGTAGATTAGGTTGAAAAATCCAAAGGTGATGGGGAAAATGACCCGGGACCATTTGTCAATGGTGCTAACATCTGACAGGTTGGGAATTTTCAATTTGAGCTTGGAGGAGCGCCGCCTTAGTCGACAGTTAGCCCTGTTGCGCATGGCCGTGCGGTCCAGCGAGTGGTGGCTGAACCCGTCCCGGGGCGACATGGGCTTCCGGAACTGCACCCCGGAACTGTCAAAGGACATGACGGAGTTACGAGAGTCACTGACGCTGCTCCCCACGTCTGAGGGCATCACCTCGTTGTTCATCTCCAGAGTGGTGAGGAGGATGTTTCCGTAGGCATCCACCTGAAAGGGACATCAGTGTAAGAGGGAGGACCATCAGAGAGAAGCCCCTCCCCTTTGACTGAAGTTAGATTAACCCCATCTACTCATATTACACAGGTACAGGGATGGTATGGGATGCATGCAGCAGAAAGAGTTACCACAGAATTAAAGCAGGCAATATCAACGATACAAAGAGCTGTTGTGAGAGGCTACTGCTAGTATTATTTCTAAATACATGTACCCCAACTTTTCTTTGTTCCTCGAGATACAGATTTCTTCGCTGTGTATATGACCTGAAGGTGTTGGTTTGATACGGCACGGAAATGGAGTCCTAGTGATGTGAAAGAAAAAGTGAAAAGTACATTAAACGCCAAGCACATCCTCATTATTTCACAGTGCATAACACAGAGAGTTAACAAGAGCAAATCTGACTGGGCATAGCATTTAGTGCTTTACATGTGAAAAACAAGGGCTTCATTCAGTCTGACCATTTGAAGACGATTTCGGCAATTGCCTTTTTAATCGAGGCTCTGTCCAATTTAAAAAATATATATATGTATATTTGGAAACAAGGTGACAGACTGACTGAAGCCTACAGCATAAACAGAGACCACCTAAATAAGAAATGAAAATGTTAACACCACTGTTGAGCTAGACACACTATACTCGGTATAAAGCCAGTGTTTGGTGCTTGAGGGGGATGCAATGGATGGGGGTTTTAGAGTGTTTTTACTACATTATATGAGCTAGTGCTGGGTGATTGCAGAGATCTATATTGTGGCTGGTGGTTCTATGGACATGTAAAAGGCTCATGTTCTGTGCTTGAATGTTGACGTAGCAATGCAAACCTGCTCCCTCAGGCGCTTCTCCTCATATCTTGTGCGCTCGTTGTTGGATTTGCCCAGCCTCTCGTTGAGTTTCTTCTGTTGGGCAGGCCCCCGCCCAAAGAACACGTAATTTACGAAGGCATATTCAAGCAGGGCCAGGAACACAAAGACAAAACAGCCCATGAGGTAGACGTCGATGGCTTTCACGTATGGGATCTTGGGGAGAGTCTCCCTAAGGTGGGTGTTAATGGTTGTCATGGTAAGCACCGTAGTCACACCTGGGTACAGGGACACAGAGGCACAGAGGTTACAGTCTCCAGGTCACAGAGAAAAGCAATAAGGTCACGTCTGGGAATAATCCACAACATGGCCACGGATCCAATTATGGACAATGGCCTTTTTCTGAGAGACCCATGGCACTCAAGTCCTCTGAACTTCTGCTGCGATTGACAGCTTTTTGCAGGCAATGTATGTACACTGAGGGGATTTCACAGTGCTATGTGAAATCAACTTGACCTGTGGATATTGTATGAATAATTTAACCTTCAGTATATGCTACATTAACCCTCACAACCCTGTACTTATTGCTGATGGTAGTAGAACTCAGCTGATCCTGTCCTGTTCTCTATTGGTCCTTTGGCTGAAAGACTTTTCTCAGTTTGGGCTCAATAGGGTAGAATTTAAAATACATTTAAGATGTGTACGGCGGGTCTCCTAAACAAAGTTAGAAATCCCATGTGACGTACCCAGGGCCACCCGAGCTGCAGAGGCATCGTAGTTTATCCAGAAGGAGACCCAGGACAGGATGGTGATCAGGATGGAGGGCATGTACGTCTGCAGGATGAAGTAACCGATGTTCCTTTTGATACGGAAACTCAGCGAGAGCCTCGGATATGAACCTGTGGGAAAGAGGATCATTGAACCGTTTGTGAGTGGAGCGCTGAAATCACATCAAGCTAAAAAAAAAAATGACAGAAGAGAGAATGTTGGCACAACTTAAAGAGTGCAAAAGTCTGCACTCTGACAATGCATGGGGTATTCATTTCTCCATTTGTTCAGAAGGAGCACTTAATTTCCCCAAAGCGATGGATTCCTTTCCAGGGACAAGTTCGATTCCAATTAAACATGGCACAAAGTCGCAAACACTGCACATTTTTCTGCAAGCCCCTATCTCAGCAGGCAGCTCGCACGTCCCTCGGAGAATTGTCACAGGGTTGTTGGCTTTTTCTTTAGCACTTTTGCTGTCCTCTAAACATTAGCAAAAGGGTATTTAGGTACATAATTGAACAGGGTATTCCTTTGTGCACTTTGCAGGGAAAATATGAGCACACACATTACAATAACTGCCCTTTTGATTATGCTCGAACAACTACACTGTCATAATTCTGATGTGATTAAGTTCAGTGTTTTTTATCCCTCTGCAACACGAGAGATCCTACAAAACAGCTTGCGTTGTTATTTTGTTAACAGAAGAATATGTTTTTATCAAAATTTGATGTCTGCAATTGGTATTTCCTTTTGAAAATAATAGATGTTTTTGACTATATGACCCTGTAGTATCATCTGTATTCTATAAGTATTTTTCATAATGAATATTTGAATAGTTTAGTTGCAAAAACAGATGAGTGTCATTAGTAAAACATTTGAAAGGATTACAATTTGGCCCTTTACCGAGCAGTTTTTTGAAAAGGCATATTTTAGTGTTGTACTTTTCGCCGCTTCTCGAGCAAGATTTTAGATAGATGAACAAAGCTTTTTAACACATTTTAAAAACTGGGATATCTGTTTTTGCAAAGGAACTGTTCATATTTAGATACAGTCCCTCCCTTTGGAATAAGCATCACCAGTAATATTTGCTGGAGGAGAGTATTTAGGCCAATGGTGAGGGGCCTCCGCTGTTTTTCAAGGATTTTAATAGATTGGCGTCAAATCAGGAACTTTATGAGGCCGCTACAGAACATTTTGTGCGTGTCATTCACATTTTTTCACCAATGTATTTTTTCTTGCTGAATTTAGATNCTTGAAAATATATGCATCATTTTTTTTAATTAAAAACCTTATGACATTGATGATCAGTGACTGAAATTTGCAGACAAAAATATCCAAGATGTAAAACAAATAAAATTCAATTAAAAATCTGAAGAAACAATCGAATTTCACAATGCAAAAAAAACATATTGAATATTTTAAAGGCGAATATGTCACTTTGAAATATTAATCACATTAAAATGTGTAATCAGATTTTTTTAGTCACTGAAATAAAAATATTCAAACAAGCTTTTTCATGGTTCAAAATTTCAAATGGAAAAATTCAAACTCATTCATAATTCAAAATCTGATGACACAAAAAGTCCATAGGGCCCAACTGGTG